>OX421387.1:2500-12500 GCA_949126905.1 Amorpha juglandis | reverse complement strand
GCTCCCTCTATGTCCAATGAGATAATCAGTATTATCTTCTTCTCCTCCAACTTCTCTCTAATATGCTTCATTAGTACATAGAGGGAGTCCTCGGTGCTCCGCTGCGGCATAAAGCCAAACTGTCGGGGGTTTGTCCTAGGGTGAAGATGCCACCTCACTCGGCCCACCACCATCTTCTCCAGTATTTTCCCCATCACCGGCAATAGTCCTATCGGCCTATACGACTTTGTACTGGTGTAGTCCTCCTTAGCAGGTTTTCGGAGGACTACCACCGTCGCCTCCTTCCAGATCGTAGGGAAGTGGCCGAGTTCCAGGCACTTGTTTGCCAGCGATAGGTACAATTCTGGATACTTATCTATGGCTTGCTTACAGATATCGGCCGTTAGGCCGTCTGCTCCCGGGGCTTTCTTGGGATTGAAGCTCTTAGCCGCCGCACATAGTTCGTCCAGTGTAAATGGCGGGTCATGGTTTTCATCATTGGCTTCGTCATTTACTCGTGCGGCTGCTTCTCTTGTACGCTGGTGGTCTGCGTTATCATCCTTCTCGTTGTCTTCTGGGTAGAAGGTTACTGCCAATAACTTTGCCGACTCTTTCGCGCTCAAGGTTACTCCCTCGCTGACCAGTGGAAGGTCTTCCTGTCTCTTGGTCACCTTTCCTATCGTCCTATATATCCCTTCCCAGACGCTTTCTCTATCTTGTTTCTTGCAGAACTCCTTCCAGCTGGTAATTTGTGCCTCTTTTGCTGCTTTTTCATACTTTTCTTTTGAGGTTAGGTTAGGTTAGGTTAGGTTAGGTTAGGTTAGGTTAGGTTAGGTTAGGTTAGGTTAGGTTAGGTTAGGTTAGGTTAGGTTAGGTTAGGTTAGGTTAGGTTAGGTTAGGTTAGGTTAGGTTAGGTTAGGTTAGGTTAGGTTAGGTTAGGTTAGGTTAGGTTAGGTTAGGTTAGGTTAGGTTAGGTTAGGTTAGGTTAGGTTAGGTTAGGTTAGGTTAGGTTAGGTTAGGTTAGGTTAGGTTAGGTTAGGTTAGGTTAGGTTAGGTTAGGTTAGGTTAGGTTAGGTTAGGTTAGGTTAGGTTAGGTTAGGTTAGGTTAGGTTAGGTTAGGTTAGGTTAGGTTAGGTTAGGTTAGGTTAGGTTAGGTTAGGTTAGGTTAGGTTAGGTTAGGTTAGGTTAGGTTAGGTTAGGTTAGGTTAGGTTAGGTTAGGTTAGGTTAGGTTTTTTTTTTTTTTTTTTTTTTCGTTGTGGGGCTTTATGCCCCACTCTCGTACCCCTGATGTAGATTTCAGGGCCCTTATACATCGTACTTTTTTTTTTATTTCCCTGTGGTTGAGTTCAATGTTCCGATTCTTTTCCTGTTCTTGTATCTTCTATTTTCTCGATATGTCCTACTTCTTCTATCTGATGTCCTATGTCCAATTTGTATTTATTCTGGGTATATCCTTTATCTAATGTTCCTCCTTTATATACATTTCTTGTTCCTATCTATCTTGTCTTCCTATTCCTATTTTACTTCCACCCTGTACTTGCCACTCCATCTGGTGTTCTTTGGCTTTGCGTAGTTTCTCGGTTTTACAACTTCTTTATCGTTTATTCCTTCTTTTTCACTCCGCCATTCTGCTATGTACTGTCATTATATAGCCATATGTTATACATTCCAGTACCATTCCCCCTTTTTTATTCCAGCATATACACTTGTCCTCATCTTTCCATTTTTCGGTCTTACCTTCAAAAGGCAGCGCCAACGCAACCTTGCCGTTCCCTTTTGTTTGTGTCGATGTTGTAACGACCGTTGTTTTTCGCTTGCCATCTGGTGTTGTGTTTCTGCCCTCAGCAATATCCTATGCTGGATCGTGCTAGCATGTCCCATTTTCTACGTACTGGACACTCCTCACTGAAAGCATTATGACCCACGTCCGCCTGCTTCGCCCTTTGGCAGTTGCAGCAGGTTGGTTTCTTTGCTGCGAGCCATTCCGCGCACTCTGGTCTTTTGTGAGGCCCGCCGCAGTGACTGCAGGCCTCCAGAGAGTCGTGGCAGAAGCGCCTCCCGTGTCCATAGCCCAAACACTTTGAGCATTGGACAAGCGGGGACTGGTCTTCTACCCTGACCCTCTGGACGTCCACAAACAGCGCGCCGGTATCCACAAAAGCTCGCCAGATTTGGGGCGAAACACGCAGGATGACGTGGGCCAACAGTGGGTTCCGTGCTCTTCTCCTGTGGGTCACCTCCATCCTCTGCTTCCCACTCTCTATCTTGTCCAGTACGTTCCTGTTTTGCTGATTTATGGCGTTTATTATGTCCTCATCGGAGTGGCTGTTCAAGACAAATTTTAGAATTACAAGAGGGTCTTTATTTTGGATGTCTTCTATATTTAAGCTTTTTTCGTTTTCCTGAATGTTCCTTTTGATTTTGACTAGTTCTTTTTTGTCCTGGCATCCTACGATGACTTTCCCGTCCTTAGCTTTTCGTATCCTATCTATTTTTATTCCGTCTTCTTTAGCTTTCACGGCCTTCCTTATTTTTTCCATTATTTCATCGCCTTTTTCTTCACCGTCATTGGAGGTCACCGCGATCGAGTGTAGCGCCGTAGCCACCTCAGCCACTTTGGCTTTTGGGGGACCGGCGACAGCACTCGCATATGTCATTTGACATCTTGTCTCTTCGCGGTGCCTGCACAATTCCTCACTCACTCTTTCCATGGCCTCCTTTGTTTCTTGTAGTGCCCTCATGTGTTCTTCCAATCTTCCCTTCAGTTCTTCACTAATTACTTCTGTCTCTCTGCTTCCCTCTGTTGTCGTTAAAGTCATCTCTTCCCTCTCTGTTTGTGTTTCCTTACTATCTCCTTGCCCTTTATATTTCCGGCCCTCTTCCGCGTCCTTCACCAGCTGCATGAGTCGCAACGCCGATTCTATGATCTCGTTTTTCAGCTCGGTTTTCGTGTTGCGACTCATGTTGATCGACATCCGTATCCTGTTCAATCGGCTGGCGGCCTCTGTTGTTCGGTCCTTGAAGGAGCCTTTTGGTCTCGCCTTGGGCATCACCCGCGCCTGCTCGACTGGCTTTGGGTCTGGAGCCTGCGCGACTGATGCCCTGGCTGGCTCTTCCGGGCTGGACTCCGGTGACAGCGGTCTCGCTGCACCTCGCTTCGATGGTGTGCGGAACATTGTCTATTGGGGTACGCGTCAAAAAGTATAATAAATTATATAAAAACAGTGTTTTACTTGAGGGTGTATAATGTCCTCAAGTAATCAATAACAAAAAAGAAATTTAAAAATTGTTTAAAATTTGTCAAATAAATAGTTTAATTTGTGTTAAATTCGTCCTAATAATACGTCTTAAATATAAGCAAGATTAAATATTAAATAAATTAAAATAAATTAAAATTTCAAAATTATTAAAATTATTTCAAAATAAATAATATTCATAGGTTAAAATCGTCTTAAATTATTTTATATAGTGGTTGTTTTGTAGTCCCTTATCTACTAGTGTTATGGTACTTCTCGAATACCGCGGTAATTTTTATTTTTGTAGAATTCGTAAAAAATCCTACATCGCGCTATAGAGATATTTTTCCCAAATCATATAGCTGAGAAAATCTGGGATGGGTGGGGGGGCAAAATTTTCGCACGGGTCGGCTCGGGGGCCCACGGGGGGTCCGAATGAAATGATTTTTGGAAAAATCGGTCGGATAATTTGGAAAATATTTAAGAAAATGTGTGAAAAAATGTATATTTTTATTAATAATATGTAATTTTTATGTTTCAGATGCGGTAAAAACCACACCGAACGCACCGGACTGATGGGGGGGATGTATCAACGCAGAAATATCAACAAAACCTTGGATAATTTTGGAAAAATTTGGTCAAAAATGACAATTTTATGTAAAAATTGAGAAAATCTGTCCTAAGTATATAATTTTGTATATAACGTATATAAAATTTCGGCACAGCCGCACGCGCGCCGTCGAAACGGTATATGTCAATAGGGACTTGTAAAATTTTCGAAAATGTTGTATGGGTTAGGTTAGGTTAGGTTAGGTTAGGTTAGGTTAGGTTAGGTTAGGTTAGGTTAGGTTAGGTTAGGTTAGGTTAGGTTAGGTTAGGTTAGGTTAGGTTAGGTTAGGTTAGGTTAGGTTAGGTTAGGTTAGGTTAGGTTAGGTTAGGTTAGGTTAGGTTAGGTTAGGTTAGGTTAGGTTAGGTTAGGTTAGGTTAGGTTAGGTTAGGTTAGGTTAGGTTAGGTTAGGTTAGGTTAGGTTAGGTTAGGTTAGGTTAGGTTAGGTTAGGTTAGGTTAGGTTAGGTTAGGTTAGGTTAGGTTAGGTTAGGTTAGGTTAGGTTAGGTTAGGTTAGGTTAGGTTAGGTTAGGTTAGGTTAGGTTAGGTTAGGTTAGGTTAGGTTAGGTTAGGTTAGGTTAGGTTAGGTTAGGTTAGGTTAGGTTAGGTTAGGTTAGGTTAGGTTAGGTTAGGTTAGGTTAGGTTAGGTTAGGTTAGGTTAGGTTAGGTTAGGTTAGGTTAGGTTAGGTTAGGTTAGGTTAGGTTAGGTTAGGTTAGGTTAGGTTAGGTTAGGTTAGGTTAGGTTAGGTTAGGTTAGGTTAGGTTAGGTTAGGTTAGGTTAGGTTAGGTTAGGTTAGGTTAGGTTAGGTTAGGTTAGGTTAGGTTAGGTTAGGTTAGGTTAGGTTAGGTTAGGTTAGGTTAGGTTAGGTTAGGTTAGGTTAGGTTAGGTTAGGTTAGGTTAGGTTAGGTTAGGTTAGGTTAGGTTAGGTTAGGTTAGGTTAGGTTAGGTTAGGTTAGGTTAGGTTAGGTTAGGTTAGGTTAGGTTAGGTTAGGTTAGGTTAGGTTAGGTTAGGTTAGGTTAGGTTAGGTTAGGTTAGGTTAGGTTAGGTTAGGTTAGGTTAGGTTAGGTTAGGTTAGGTTAGGTTAGGTTAGGTTAGGTTAGGTTAGGTTAGGTTAGGTTAGGTTAGGTTAGGTTAGGTTAGGTTAGGTTAGGTTAGGTTAGGTTAGGTTAGGTTAGGTTAGGTTAGGTTAGGTTAGGTTAGGTTAGGTTAGGTTAGGTTAGGTTAGGTTAGGTTAGGTTAGGTTAGGTTAGGTTAGGTTAGGTTAGGTTAGGTTAGGTTAGGTTAGGTTAGGTTAGGTTAGGTTAGGTTAGGTTAGGTTAGGTTAGGTTAGGTTAGGTTAGGTTAGGTTAGGTTAGGTTAGGTTAGGTTAGGTTAGGTTAGGTTAGGTTAGGTTAGGTTAGGTTAGGTTAGGTTAGGTTAGGTTAGGTTAGGTTAGGTTAGGTTAGGTTAGGTTAGGTTAGGTTAGGTTAGGTTAGGTTAGGTTAGGTTAGGTTAGGTTAGGTTAGGTTAGGTTAGGTTAGGTTAGGTTAGGTTAGGTTAGGTTAGGTTAGGTTAGGTTAGGTTAGGTTAGGTTAGGTTAGGTTAGGTTAGGTTAGGTTAGGTTAGGTTAGGTTAGGTTAGGTTAGGTTAGGTTAGGTTAGGTTAGGTTAGGTTAGGTTAGGTTAGGTTAGGTTAGGTTAGGTTAGGTTAGGTTAGGTTAGGTTAGGTTAGGTTAGGTTAGGTTAGGTTAGGTTAGGTTAGGTTAGGTTAGGTTAGGTTAGGTTAGGTTAGGTTAGGTTAGGTTAGGTTAGGTTAGGTTAGGTTAGGTTAGGTTAGGTTAGGTTAGGTTAGGTTAGGTTAGGTTAGGTTAGGTTAGGTTAGGTTAGGTTAGGTTAGGTTAGGTTAGGTTAGGTTAGGTTAGGTTAGGTTAGGTTAGGTTAGGTTAGGTTAGGTTAGGTTAGGTTAGGTTAGGTTAGGTTAGGTTAGGTTAGGTTAGGTTAGGTTAGGTTAGGTTAGGTTAGGTTAGGTTAGGTTAGGTTAGGTTAGGTTAGGTTAGGTTAGGTTAGGTTAGGTTAGGTTAGGTTAGGTTAGGTTAGGTTAGGTTAGGTTAGGTTAGGTTAGGTTAGGTTAGGTTAGGTTAGGTTAGGTTAGGTTAGGTTAGGTTAGGTTAGGTTAGGTTAGGTTAGGTTAGGTTAGGTTAGGTTAGGTTAGGTTAGGTTAGGTTAGGTTAGGTTAGGTTAGGTTAGGTTAGGTTAGGTTAGGTTAGGTTAGGTTAGGTTAGGTTAGGTTAGGTTAGGTTAGGTTAGGTTAGGTTAGGTTAGGTTAGGTTAGGTTAGGTTAGGTTAGGTTAGGTTAGGTTAGGTTAGGTTAGGTTAGGTTAGGTTAGGTTAGGTTAGGTTAGGTTAGGTTAGGTTAGGTTAGGTTAGGTTAGGTTAGGTTAGGTTAGGTTAGGTTAGGTTAGGTTAGGTTAGGTTAGGTTAGGTTAGGTTAGGTTAGGTTAGGTTAGGTTAGGTTAGGTTAGGTTAGGTTAGGTTAGGTTAGGTTAGGTTAGGTTAGGTTAGGTTAGGTTAGGTTAGGTTAGGTTAGGTTAGGTTAGGTTAGGTTAGGTTAGGTTAGGTTAGGTTAGGTTAGGTTAGGTTAGGTTAGGTTAGGTTAGGTTAGGTTAGGTTAGGTTAGGTTAGGTTAGGTTAGGTTAGGTTAGGTTAGGTTAGGTTAGGTTAGGTTAGGTTAGGTTAGGTTAGGTTAGGTTAGGTTAGGTTAGGTTAGGTTAGGTTAGGTTAGGTTAGGTTAGGTTAGGTTAGGTTAGGTTAGGTTAGGTTAGGTTAGGTTAGGTTAGGTTAGGTTAGGTTAGGTTAGGTTAGGTTAGGTTAGGTTAGGTTAGGTTAGGTTAGGTTAGGTTAGGTTAGGTTAGGTTAGGTTAGGTTAGGTTAGGTTAGGTTAGGTTAGGTTAGGTTAGGTTAGGTTAGGTTAGGTTAGGTTAGGTTAGGTTAGGTTAGGTTAGGTTAGGTTAGGTTAGGTTAGGTTAGGTTAGGTTAGGTTAGGTTAGGTTAGGTTAGGTTAGGTTAGGTTAGGTTAGGTTAGGTTAGGTTAGGTTAGGTTAGGTTAGGTTAGGTTAGGTTAGGTTAGGTTAGGTTAGGTTAGGTTAGGTTAGGTTAGGTTAGGTTAGGTTAGGTTAGGTTAGGTTAGGTTAGGTTAGGTTAGGTTAGGTTAGGTTAGGTTAGGTTAGGTTAGGTTAGGTTAGGTTAGGTTAGGTTAGGTTAGGTTAGGTTAGGTTAGGTTAGGTTAGGTTAGGTTAGGTTAGGTTAGGTTAGGTTAGGTTAGGTTAGGTTAGGTTAGGTTAGGTTAGGTTAGGTTAGGTTAGGTTAGGTTAGGTTAGGTTAGGTTAGGTTAGGTTAGGTTAGGTTAGGTTAGGTTAGGTTAGGTTAGGTTAGGTTAGGTTAGGTTAGGTTAGGTTAGGTTAGGTTAGGTTAGGTTAGGTTAGGTTAGGTTAGGTTAGGTTAGGTTAGGTTAGGTTAGGTTAGGTTAGGTTAGGTTAGGTTAGGTTAGGTTAGGTTAGGTTAGGTTAGGTTAGGTTAGGTTAGGTTAGGTTAGGTTAGGTTAGGTTAGGTTAGGTTAGGTTAGGTTAGGTTAGGTTAGGTTAGGTTAGGTTAGGTTAGGTTAGGTTAGGTTAGGTTAGGTTAGGTTAGGTTAGGTTAGGTTAGGTTAGGTTAGGTTAGGTTAGGTTAGGTTAGGTTAGGTTAGGTTAGGTTAGGTTAGGTTAGGTTAGGTTAGGTTAGGTTAGGTTAGGTTAGGTTAGGTTAGGTTAGGTTAGGTTAGGTTAGGTTAGGTTAGGTTAGGTTAGGTTAGGTTAGG
Source organism: Amorpha juglandis (assembly GCA_949126905.1). Taxonomy (NCBI): domain Eukaryota; kingdom Metazoa; phylum Arthropoda; class Insecta; order Lepidoptera; family Sphingidae; genus Amorpha; species Amorpha juglandis. The sequence continues at coordinate 4,845 of OX421387.1, read as the reverse complement.
TTAGGTTAGGTTAGGTTAGGTTAGGTTAGGTTAGGTTAGGTTAGGTTAGGTTAGGTTAGGTTAGGTTAGGTTAGGTTAGGTTAGGTTAGGTTAGGTTAGGTTAGGTTAGGTTAGGTTAGGTTAGGTTAGGTTAGGTTAGGTTAGGTTAGGTTAGGTTAGGTTAGGTTAGGTTAGGTTAGGTTAGGTTAGGTTAGGTTAGGTTAGGTTAGGTTAGGTTAGGTTAGGTTAGGTTAGGTTAGGTTAGGTTAGGTTAGGTTAGGTTAGGTTAGGTTAGGTTAGGTTAGGTTAGGTTAGGTTAGGTTAGGTTAGGTTAGGTTAGGTTAGGTTAGGTTAGGTTAGGTTAGGTTAGGTTAGGTTAGGTTAGGTTAGGTTAGGTTAGGTTAGGTTAGGTTAGGTTAGGTTAGGTTAGGTTAGGTTAGGTTAGGTTAGGTTAGGTTAGGTTAGGTTAGGTTAGGTTAGGTTAGGTTAGGTTAGGTTAGGTTAGGTTAGGTTAGGTTAGGTTAGGTTAGGTTAGGTTAGGTTAGGTTAGGTTAGGTTAGGTTAGGTTAGGTTAGGTTAGGTTAGGTTAGGTTAGGTTAGGTTAGGTTAGGTTAGGTTAGGTTAGGTTAGGTTAGGTTAGGTTAGGTTAGGTTAGGTTAGGTTAGGTTAGGTTAGGTTAGGTTAGGTTAGGTTAGGTTAGGTTAGGTTAGGTTAGGTTAGGTTAGGTTAGGTTAGGTTAGGTTAGGTTAGGTTAGGTTAGGTTAGGTTAGGTTAGGTTAGGTTAGGTTAGGTTAGGTTAGGTTAGGTTAGGTTAGGTTAGGTTAGGTTAGGTTAGGTTAGGTTAGGTTAGGTTAGGTTAGGTTAGGTTAGGTTAGGTTAGGTTAGGTTAGGTTAGGTTAGGTTAGGTTAGGTTAGGTTAGGTTAGGTTAGGTTAGGTTAGGTTAGGTTAGGTTAGGTTAGGTTAGGTTAGGTTAGGTTAGGTTAGGTTAGGTTAGGTTAGGTTAGGTTAGGTTAGGTTAGGTTAGGTTAGGTTAGGTTAGGTTAGGTTAGGTTAGGTTAGGTTAGGTTAGGTTAGGTTAGGTTAGGTTAGGTTAGGTTAGGTTAGGTTAGGTTAGGTTAGGTTAGGTTAGGTTAGGTTAGGTTAGGTTAGGTTAGGTTAGGTTAGGTTAGGTTAGGTTAGGTTAGGTTAGGTTAGGTTAGGTTAGGTTAGGTTAGGTTAGGTTAGGTTAGGTTAGGTTAGGTTAGGTTAGGTTAGGTTAGGTTAGGTTAGGTTAGGTTAGGTTAGGTTAGGTTAGGTTAGGTTAGGTTAGGTTAGGTTAGGTTAGGTTAGGTTAGGTTAGGTTAGGTTAGGTTAGGTTAGGTTAGGTTAGGTTAGGTTAGGTTAGGTTAGGTTAGGTTAGGTTAGGTTAGGTTAGGTTAGGTTAGGTTAGGTTAGGTTAGGTTAGGTTAGGTTAGGTTAGGTTAGGTTAGGTTAGGTTAGGTTAGGTTAGGTTAGGTTAGGTTAGGTTAGGTTAGGTTAGGTTAGGTTAGGTTAGGTTAGGTTAGGTTAGGTTAGGTTAGGTTAGGTTAGGTTAGGTTAGGTTAGGTTAGGTTAGGTTAGGTTAGGTTAGGTTAGGTTAGGTTAGGTTAGGTTAGGTTAGGTTAGGTTAGGTTAGGTTAGGTTAGGTTAGGTTAGGTTAGGTTAGGTTAGGTTAGGTTAGGTTAGGTTAGGTTAGGTTAGGTTAGGTTAGGTTAGGTTAGGTTAGGTTAGGTTAGGTTAGGTTAGGTTAGGTTAGGTTAGGTTAGGTTAGGTTAGGTTAGGTTAGGTTAGGTTAGGTTAGGTTAGGTTAGGTTAGGTTAGGTTAGGTTAGGTTAGGTTAGGTTAGGTTAGGTTAGGTTAGGTTAGGTTAGGTTAGGTTAGGTTAGGTTAGGTTAGGTTAGGTTAGGTTAGGTTAGGTTAGGTTAGGTTAGGTTAGGTTAGGTTAGGTTAGGTTAGGTTAGGTTAGGTTAGGTTAGGTTAGGTTAGGTTAGGTTAGGTTAGGTTAGGTTAGGTTAGGTTAGGTTAGGTTAGGTTAGGTTAGGTTAGGTTAGGTTAGGTTAGGTTAGGTTAGGTTAGGTTAGGTTAGGTTAGGTTAGGTTAGGTTAGGTTAGGTTAGGTTAGGTTAGGTTAGGTTAGGTTAGGTTAGGTTAGGTTAGGTTAGGTTAGGTTAGGTTAGGTTAGGTTAGGTTAGGTTAGGTTAGGTTAGGTTAGGTTAGGTTAGGTTAGGTTAGGTTAGGTTAGGTTAGGTTAGGTTAGGTTAGGTTAGGTTAGGTTAGGTTAGGTTAGGTTAGGTTAGGTTAGGTTAGGTTAGGTTAGGTTAGGTTAGGTTAGGTTAGGTTAGGTTAGG
>OX421386.1:14532785-14735285 GCA_949126905.1 Amorpha juglandis | reverse complement strand
ACCTAACCTAACCTAACCTAACCTAACCTAACCTAACCTAACCTAACCTAACCTAACCTAACCTAACCTAACCTAACCTAACCTAACCTAACCTAACCTAACCTAACCTAACCTAACCTAACCTAACCTAACCTAACCTAACCTAACCTAACCTAACCTAACCTAACCTAACCTAACCTAACCTAACCTAACCTAACCTAACCTAACCTAACCTAACCTAACCTAACCTAACCTAACCTAACCTAACCTAACCTAACCTAACCTAACCTAACCTAACCTAACCTAACCTAACCTAACCTAACCTAACCTAACCTAACCTAACCTAACCTAACCTAACCTAACCTAACCTAACCTAACCTAACCTAACCTAACCTAACCTAACCTAACCTAACCTAACCTAACCTAACCTAACCTAACCTAACCTAACCTAACCTAACCTAACCTAACCTAACCTAACCTAACCTAACCTAACCTAACCTAACCTAACCTAACCTAACCTAACCTAACCTAACCTAACCTAACCTAACCTAACCTAACCTAACCTAACCTAACCTAACCTAACCTAACCTAACCTAACCTAACCTAACCTAACCTAACCTAACCTAACCTAACCTAACCTAACCTAACCTAACCTAACCTAACCTAACCTAACCTAACCTAACCTAACCTAACCTAACCTAACCTAACCTAACCTAACCTAACCTAACCTAACCTAACCTAACCTAACCTAACCTAACCTAACCTAACCTAACCTAACCTAACCTAACCTAACCTAACCTAACCTAACCTAACCTAACCTAACCTAACCTAACCTAACCTAACCTAACCTAACCTAACCTAACCTAACCTAACCTAACCTAACCTAACCTAACCTAACCTAACCTAACCTAACCTAACCTAACCTAACCTAACCTAACCTAACCTAACCTAACCTAACCTAACCTAACCTAACCTAACCTAACCTAACCTAACCTAACCTAACCTAACCTAACCTAACCTAACCTAACCTAACCTAACCTAACCTAACCTAACCTAACCTAACCTAACCTAACCTAACCTAACCTAACCTAACCTAACCTAACCTAACCTAACCTAACCTAACCTAACCTAACCTAACCTAACCTAACCTAACCTAACCTAACCTAACCTAACCTAACCTAACCTAACCTAACCTAACCTAACCTAACCTAACCTAACCTAACCTAACCTAACCTAACCTAACCTAACCTAACCTAACCTAACCTAACCTAACCTAACCTAACCTAACCTAACCTAACCTAACCTAACCTAACCTAACCTAACCTAACCTAACCTAACCTAACCTAACCTAACCTAACCTAACCTAACCTAACCTAACCTAACCTAACCTAACCTAACCTAACCTAACCTAACCTAACCTAACCTAACCTAACCTAACCTAACCTAACCTAACCTAACCTAACCTAACCTAACCTAACCTAACCTAACCTAACCTAACCTAACCTAACCTAACCTAACCTAACCTAACCTAACCTAACCTAACCTAACCTAACCTAACCTAACCTAACCTAACCTAACCTAACCTAACCTAACCTAACCTAACCTAACCTAACCTAACCTAACCTAACCTAACCTAACCTAACCTAACCTAACCTAACCTAACCTAACCTAACCTAACCTAACCTAACCTAACCTAACCTAACCTAACCTAACCTAACCTAACCTAACCTAACCTAACCTAACCTAACCTAACCTAACCTAACCTAACCTAACCTAACCTAACCTAACCTAACCTAACCTAACCTAACCTAACCTAACCTAACCTAACCTAACCTAACCTAACCTAACCTAACCTAACCTAACCTAACCTAACCTAACCTAACCTAACCTAACCTAACCTAACCTAACCTAACCTAACCTAACCTAACCTAACCTAACCTAACCTAACCTAACCTAACCTAACCTAACCTAACCTAACCTAACCTAACCTAACCTAACCTAACCTAACCTAACCTAACCTAACCTAACCTAACCTAACCTAACCTAACCTAACCTAACCTAACCTAACCTAACCTAACCTAACCTAACCTAACCTAACCTAACCTAACCTAACCTAACCTAACCTAACCTAACCTAACCTAACCTAACCTAACCTAACCTAACCTAACCTAACCTAACCTAACCTAACCTAACCTAACCTAACCTAACCTAACCTAACCTAACCTAACCTAACCTAACCTAACCTAACCTAACCTAACCTAACCTAACCTAACCTAACCTAACCTAACCTAACCTAACCTAACCTAACCTAACCTAACCTAACCTAACCTAACCTAACCTAACCTAACCTAACCTAACCTAACCTAACCTAACCTAACCTAACCTAACCTAACCTAACCTAACCTAACCTAACCTAACCTAACCTAACCTAACCTAACCTAACCTAACCTAACCTAACCTAACCTAACCTAACCTAACCTAACCTAACCTAACCTAACCTAACCTAACCTAACCTAACCTAACCTAACCTAACCTAACCTAACCTAACCTAACCTAACCTAACCTAACCTAACCTAACCTAACCTAACCTAACCTAACCTAACCTAACCTAACCTAACCTAACCTAACCTAACCTAACCTAACCTAACCTAACCTAACCTAACCTAACCTAACCTAACCTAACCTAACCTAACCTAACCTAACCTAACCTAACCTAACCTAACCTAACCTAACCTAACCTAACCTAACCTAACCTAACCTAACCTAACCTAACCTAACCTAACCTAACCTAACCTAACCTAACCTAACCTAACCTAACCTAACCTAACCTAACCTAACCTAACCTAACCTAACCTAACCTAACCTAACCTAACCTAACCTAACCTAACCTAACCTAACCTAACCTAACCTAACCTAACCTAACCTAACCTAACCTAACCTAACCTAACCTAACCTAACCTAACCTAACCTAACCTAACCTAACCTAACCTAACCTAACCTAACCTAACCTAACCTAACCTAACCTAACCTAACCTAACCTAACCTAACCTAACCTAACCTAACCTAACCTAACCTAACCTAACCTAACCTAACCTAACCTAACCTAACCTAACCTAACCTAACCTAACCTAACCTAACCTAACCTAACCTAACCTAACCTAACCTAACCTAACCTAACCTAACCTAACCTAACCTAACCTAACCTAACCTAACCTAACCTAACCTAACCTAACCTAACCTAACCTAACCTAACCTAACCTAACCTAACCTAACCTAACCTAACCTAACCTAACCTAACCTAACCTAACCTAACCTAACCTAACCTAACCTAACCTAACCTAACCTAACCTAACCTAACCTAACCTAACCTAACCTAACCTAACCTAACCTAACCTAACCTAACCTAACCTAACCTAACCTAACCTAACCTAACCTAACCTAACCTAACCTAACCTAACCTAACCTAACCTAACCTAACCTAACCTAACCTAACCTAACCTAACCTAACCTAACCTAACCTAACCTAACCTAACCTAACCTAACCTAACCTAACCTAACCTAACCTAACCTAACCTAACCTAACCTAACCTAACCTAACCTAACCTAACCTAACCTAACCTAACCTAACCTAACCTAACCTAACCTAACCTAACCTAACCTAACCTAACCTAACCTAACCTAACCTAACCTAACCTAACCTAACCTAACCTAACCTAACCTAACCTAACCTAACCTAACCTAACCTAACCTAACCTAACCTAACCTAACCTAACCTAACCTAACCTAACCTAACCTAACCTAACCTAACCTAACCTAACCTAACCTAACCTAACCTAACCTAACCTAACCTAACCTAACCTAACCTAACCTAACCTAACCTAACCTAACCTAACCTAACCTAACCTAACCTAACCTAACCTAACCTAACCTAACCTAACCTAACCTAACCTAACCTAACCTAACCTAACCTAACCTAACCTAACCTAACCTAACCTAACCTAACCTAACCTAACCTAACCTAACCTAACCTAACCTAACCTAACCTAACCTAACCTAACCTAACCTAACCTAACCTAACCTAACCTAACCTAACCTAACCTAACCTAACCTAACCTAACCTAACCTAACCTAACCTAACCTAACCTAACCTAACCTAACCTAACCTAACCTAACCTAACCTAACCTAACCTAACCTAACCTAACCTAACCTAACCTAACCTAACCTAACCTAACCTAACCTAACCTAACCTAACCTAACCTAACCTAACCTAACCTAACCTAACCTAACCTAACCTAACCTAACCTAACCTAACCTAACCTAACCTAACCTAACCTAACCTAACCTAACCTAACCTAACCTAACCTAACCTAACCTAACCTAACCTAACCTAACCTAACCTAACCTAACCTAACCTAACCTAACCTAACCTAACCTAACCTAACCTAAACAAGCAGCAAAAACAACACGGAAATACAACACCAAAAAAGCTAATTGGGGAAATTTCTACATGAAATTTGAACAATTAATAAGCAACAATAACATAACGAAAGCAGAAATTAGTAAAATCAGCAACAAAGAAACACTAGACCATACAATAGAGAAATATATAAATTTAGTAACCGAATCATGCAACGAAGCAATACCGTTAATAAAAGTAAAAAACCGTATGAACGTACCGTGGTGGTCCGGGGAACTCGCCAGGTTGAAGCAGGAAACCGTCACCAGAAAAAGGAGGATCCGATGTGCAGCGCCCGTTCGAAGAGCCAAGGTCGTGGGAGAGTACCTGCAATCAAAAGAAAAGTATGAAAAAGCAGCAAAAGAGGCACAAGTTACCAGCTGGAAGGAGTTTTGCAAGAAACAAGATAGAGAAAGCGTCTGGGAAGGGATATATAGGACCATAGGAAAGGTGACCAAGAGACAGGAAGACCTTCCACTGGTCAGCGAGGGAGTAACCCTGAGCGCGGAAGAGTCGGCAAAGTTATTGGCAGTAACCTTCTACCCAGAAGACAACGAGAAGGATGATAACGCAGACCACCAGCGTACAAGAGAAGCAGCCGCACGAGTAAATGACGAAGCCGATGATGGAAACCATGACCCGCCATTTACACTGGACGAACTATGTGCGGCGGCCAAAAGCTTCAATCCCAAGAAAGCCCCGGGAGCAGACGGCCTAACGGCCGATATCTGTAAGCAAGCCATAGATAAGTATCCAGAATTGTACCTATCGCTGGCAAATAAGTGCCTGGAACTCGGCCACTTCCCTACGATCTGGAAGGAGGCGACGGTGGTAGTCCTCCGAAAACCTGCTAAGGAGGACTACACCAGTACAAAGTCGTATAGGCCGATAGGACTTTTGCCGGTGATGGGGAAAATACTGGAGAAGATGGTGGTGGGCCGAGTGAGGTGGCATCTTCACCCTAGGACAAACCCCCGACAGTTTGGCTTTATGCCGCAGCGGAGCACCGAGGACTCCCTCTATGTACTAATGAAGCATATAAGAGAGAAGTTGGAAGAAAAGAAAATAATACTGATCATCTCATTGGACATAGAGGGAGCCTTCGATAGCGCCTGGTGGCCGGCCATTAGAGTCAGACTGTCGGAGGAAAATTGCCCGATTAACATCAGAAGGGTGATTGATAGCTACCTCGAGAGCAGGAAAATCAGACTCATGTACTCCGGCGAAGAGTATACAAGATGGACCTCCAAAGGATGTGTGCAGGGCTCCATTGGGGGTCCAACTTTCTGGAACCTGCTCCTCGACCCACTCCTATCAGAGCTTGATAGACGGGGCAGTTACTGCCAAGCCTTTGCCGACGACGTCGTACTAGCATTTGATGGCCATCACATGGGGGACATACAGCGACAGGCCAACGAAACGTTGGCCCTTGTGAGGGACTGGGGGGTCAAAAATAAGCTGAAGTTCGCTCCGAACAAAACCAAAGCGATGGTTATCACCAAGAAGCTGAAATATGACTCCCCAATCCTCCACATGGGCGGCGTGGACATCGGCCTGACCAAGGAAATCAAAATACTGGGCGTCACGATCGACAGCGGTCTTACTTTCAACACCCACGTCACTGAGGTATGCAGAAAGGCCATCGCCTTCTATAACAAGCTCTCAAGAGCCGCAAGGCTTCAGTGGGGTCTGGATCCAGATATTATAAAACTACTGTATGGGGCTGTAGTGGAGCCGGTAATTTTATATGGCGCAAGCGTCTGGGCTCCAGCCTCACGCAAACTGGGGGTAAGAAAGCAGCTCGCGGTGGTGCAGCGAGGGTTTGCACAGAAGCTGTCGAAGGCCTACAGGACGGTATCGCTGAACGCGGCCCTGCTGCTCGCCGGGATATTGCCCCTCGATATCAGAGTTAGGGAGAATGCCTCCCTATACGAGATAAAGAGGGGATATTCCCGGCGAGTGGTAGGGGACCGCGAGGTGGAACGTCCTGTGGCCTTCGACAAGCTTGCACACCCAGCGCAGCGCAGCGCGATAACCTACCGGTGTCTGGTGGACAGTGCAGAAGTGAACCAAGTCACCAACAGAGGCCCAACCATCTTTACGGATGGGAGTAAAATAGAGGGCAAGGTCGGAGCGGCATTCTCCGTTTGGGAAAATGCCGCCGAGACCAAATACAAGAAACTCAAACTGGAATCGTTCTGCACTGTCTACCAGGCAGAGTTGCTGGCCCTCCGCAGGGCGGTGGAAGAGGCGGCGAATGGCGAGGCGGACAGTTGCGGCATCCTGAGCGACTCCAGAGCAGCGCTAGACACTGTCGCAGACAATGGTTCCCTCCATCCTCTAGCGTTCGAAATTAATAACATCATCAGACGAGCAGCCGAATGCGGCAAAACACTGAATCTTTTTTGGTTAAAAGCACACGCAGGGTTGGAGGGAAACGAGCGCGCGGATGAGCTCGCAAAGGATGCTGCACTGAAACTCAAGACCAAACCCAGCTACAATAGATGTCCCGTCTCATTCGTCAAACGACAGATTCGTCTAGAGTCGGTTGACGAGTGGAACGGGCGCTATATAGCTGGGGAAACCGCCTCGACCACAAAGCTCTTCTTCCCGTGCGCTGTGGAGGCCCATAAACTCATAGGTAAGTTATCGCTTGACTCGGTGACGACCCAGGTGCTCACGGGGCATGGCGGGTTTTCCGAGTACTTGAATCGATTCAAGTGCAAGGAGAGCCCGTCATGCATCTGTGACCCTGCAGTGCACGAGAGCATTGCACACGTGCTGACCGAATGTCCGGTGTCACTAAAAAGGCGCACTGAATTAGAGTTAGAAATAGATGTAGAAATTAATATAGGAAATTTTAATATGTTATTAAAAAATAAAGATACTAGATATAAGTTTATTCTATATTGTAAAAAAGTCGCACTACAAGCAATAAATAGGAATAAGTAAAAATAAGTTAGGCTAAATATATAATGTTTATTATATTACTTTAGCAACTAGTATTAGAATAAGATTAAAAATAGAATAAACTAGATAGATAAGATAGATAAGTTAGCCTTAAGGATTCATGTATGTAAATAAAGATAAAAAGAAATCGTTCCATAGTATAAGACTTTAGATAGGCAATAAGTAGGATCTCCCTAAGAAGGAGACAGGCAATAAGTTAGGATCTCCCAATGAAGGAGTTAGTATAGTTAGGGGTAAGTATAAATTAGAGATAGACCGCTAACCTAACCTAACCTAACCTAACCTAACCTAACCTAACCTAACCTAACCTAACCTAACCTAACCTAACCTAACCTAACCTAACCTAACCTAACCTAACCTAACCTAACCTAACCTAACCTAACCTAACCTAACCTAACCTAACCTAACCTAACCTAACCTAACCTAACCTAACCTAACCTAACCTAACCTAACCTAACCTAACCTAACCTAACCTAACCTAACCTAACCTAACCTAACCTAACCTAACCTAACCTAACCTAACCTAACCTAACCTAACCTAACCTAACCTAACCTAACCTAACCTAACCTAACCTAACCTAACCTAACCTAACCTAACCTAACCTAACCTAACCTAACCTAACCTAACCTAACCTAACCTAACCTAACCTAACCTAACCTAACCTAACCTAACCTAACCTAACCTAACCTAACCTAACCTAACCTAACCTAACCTAACCTAACCTAACCTAACCTAACCTAACCTAACCTAACCTAACCTAACCTAACCTAACCTAACCTAACCTAACCTAACCTAACCTAACCTAACCTAACCTAACCTAACCTAACCTAACCTAACCTAACCTAACCTAACCTAACCTAACCTAACCTAACCTAACCTAACCTAACCTAACCTAACCTAACCTAACCTAACCTAACCTAACCTAACCTAACCTAACCTAACCTAACCTAACCTAACCTAACCTAACCTAACCTAACCTAACCTAACCTAACCTAACCTAACCTAACCTAACCTAACCTAACCTAACCTAACCTAACCTAACCTAACCTAACCTAACCTAACCTAACCTAACCTAACCTAACCTAACCTAACCTAACCTAACCTAACCTAACCTAACCTAACCTAACCTAACCTAACCTAACCTAACCTAACCTAACCTAACCTAACCTAACCTAACCTAACCTAACCTAACCTAACCTAACCTAACCTAACCTAACCTAACCTAACCTAACCTAACCTAACCTAACCTAACCTAACCTAACCTAACCTAACCTAACCTAACCTAACCTAACCTAACCTAACCTAACCTAACCTAACCTAACCTAACCTAACCTAACCTAACCTAACCTAACCTAACCTAACCTAACCTAACCTAACCTAACCTAACCTAACCTAACCTAACCTAACCTAACCTAACCTAACCTAACCTAACCTAACCTAACCTAACCTAACCTAACCTAACCTAACCTAACCTAACCTAACCTAACCTAACCTAACCTAACCTAACCTAACCTAACCTAACCTAACCTAACCTAACCTAACCTAACCTAACCTAACCTAACCTAACCTAACCTAACCTAACCTAACCTAACCTAACCTAACCTAACCTAACCTAACCTAACCTAACCTAACCTAACCTAACCTAACCTAACCTAACCTAACCTAACCTAACCTAACCTAACCTAACCTAACCTAACCTAACCTAACCTAACCTAACCTAACCTAACCTAACCTAACCTAACCTAACCTAACCTAACCTAACCTAACCTAACCTAACCTAACCTAACCTAACCTAACCTAACCTAACCTAACCTAACCTAACCTAACCTAACCTAACCTAACCTAACCTAACCTAACCTAACCTAACCTAACCTAACCTAACCTAACCTAACCTAACCTAACCTAACCTAACCTAACCTAACCTAACCTAACCTAACCTAACCTAACCTAACCTAACCTAACCTAACCTAACCTAACCTAACCTAACCTAACCTAACCTAACCTAACCTAACCTAACCTAACCTAACCTAACCTAACCTAACCTAACCTAACCTAACCTAACCTAACCTAACCTAACCTAACCTAACCTAACCTAACCTAACCTAACCTAACCTAACCTAACCTAACCTAACCTAACCTAACCTAACCTAACCTAACCTAACCTAACCTAACCTAACCTAACCTAACCTAACCTAACCTAACCTAACCTAACCTAACCTAACCTAACCTAACCTAACCTAACCTAACCTAACCTAACCTAACCTAACCTAACCTAACCTAACCTAACCTAACCTAACCTAACCTAACCTAACCTAACCTAACCTAACCTAACCTAACCTAACCTAACCTAACCTAACCTAACCTAACCTAACCTAACCTAACCTAACCTAACCTAACCTAACCTAACCTAACCTAACCTAACCTAACCTAACCTAACCTAACCTAACCTAACCTAACCTAACCTAACCTAACCTAACCTAACCTAACCTAACCTAACCTAACCTAACCTAACCTAACCTAACCTAACCTAACCTAACCTAACCTAACCTAACCTAACCTAACCTAACCTAACCTAACCTAACCTAACCTAACCTAACCTAACCTAACCTAACCTAACCTAACCTAACCTAACCTAACCTAACCTAACCTAACCTAACCTAACCTAACCTAACCTAACCTAACCTAACCTAACCTAACCTAACCTAACCTAACCTAACCTAACCTAACCTAACCTAACCTAACCTAACCTAACCTAACCTAACCTAACCTAACCTAACCTAACCTAACCTAACCTAACCTAACCTAACCTAACCTAACCTAACCTAACCTAACCTAACCTAACCTAACCTAACCTAACCTAACCTAACCTAACCTAACCTAACCTAACCTAACCTAACCTAACCTAACCTAACCTAACCTAACCTAACCTAACCTAACCTAACCTAACCTAACCTAACCTAACCTAACCTAACCTAACCTAACCTAACCTAACCTAACCTAACCTAACCTAACCTAACCTAACCTAACCTAACCTAACCTAACCTAACCTAACCTAACCTAACCTAACCTAACCTAACCTAACCTAACCTAACCTAACCTAACCTAACCTAACCTAACCTAACCTAACCTAACCTAACCTAACCTAACCTAACCTAACCTAACCTAACCTAACCTAACCTAACCTAACCTAACCTAACCTAACCTAACCTAACCTAACCTAACCTAACCTAACCTAACCTAACCTAACCTAACCTAACCTAACCTAACCTAACCTAACCTAACCTAACCTAACCTAACCTAACCTAACCTAACCTAACCTAACCTAACCTAACCTAACCTAACCTAACCTAACCTAACCTAACCTAACCTAACCTAACCTAACCTAACCTAACCTAACCTAACCTAACCTAACCTAACCTAACCTAACCTAACCTAACCTAACCTAACCTAACCTAACCTAACCTAACCTAACCTAACCTAACCTAACCTAACCTAACCTAACCTAACCTAACCTAACCTAACCTAACCTAACCTAACCTAACCTAACCTAACCTAACCTAACCTAACCTAACCTAACCTAACCTAACCTAACCTAACCTAACCTAACCTAACCTAACCTAACCTAACCTAACCTAACCTAACCTAACCTAACCTAACCTAACCTAACCTAACCTAACCTAACCTAACCTAACCTAACCTAACCTAACCTAACCTAACCTAACCTAACCTAACCTAACCTAACCTAACCTAACCTAACCTAACCTAACCTAACCTAACCTAACCTAACCTAACCTAACCTAACCTAACCTAACCTAACCTAACCTAACCTAACCTAACCTAACCTAACCTAACCTAACCTAACCTAACCTAACCTAACCTAACCTAACCTAACCTAACCTAACCTAACCTAACCTAACCTAACCTAACCTAACCTAACCTAACCTAACCTAACCTAACCTAACCTAACCTAACCTAACCTAACCTAACCTAACCTAACCTAACCTAACCTAACCTAACCTAACCTAACCTAACCTAACCTAACCTAACCTAACCTAACCTAACCTAACCTAACCTAACCTAACCTAACCTAACCTAACCTAACCTAACCTAACCTAACCTAACCTAACCTAACCTAACCTAACCTAACCTAACCTAACCTAACCTAACCTAACCTAACCTAACCTAACCTAACCTAACCTAACCTAACCTAACCTAACCTAACCTAACCTAACCTAACCTAACCTAACCTAACCTAACCTAACCTAACCTAACCTAACCTAACCTAACCTAACCTAACCTAACCTAACCTAACCTAACCTAACCTAACCTAACCTAACCTAACCTAACCTAACCTAACCTAACCTAACCTAACCTAACCTAACCTAACCTAACCTAACCTAACCTAACCTAACCTAACCTAACCTAACCTAACCTAACCTAACCTAACCTAACCTAACCTAACCTAACCTAACCTAACCTAACCTAACCTAACCTAACCTAACCTAACCTAACCTAACCTAACCTAACCTAACCTAACCTAACCTAACCTAACCTAACCTAACCTAACCTAACCTAACCTAACCTAACCTAACCTAACCTAACCTAACCTAACCTAACCTAACCTAACCTAACCTAACCTAACCTAACCTAACCTAACCTAACCTAACCTAACCTAACCTAACCTAACCTAACCTAACCTAACCTAACCTAACCTAACCTAACCTAACCTAACCTAACCTAACCTAACCTAACCTAACCTAACCTAACCTAACCTAACCTAACCTAACCTAACCTAACCTAACCTAACCTAACCTAACCTAACCTAACCTAACCTAACCTAACCTAACCTAACCTAACCTAACCTAACCTAACCTAACCTAACCTAACCTAACCTAACCTAACCTAACCTAACCTAACCTAACCTAACCTAACCTAACCTAACCTAACCTAACCTAACCTAACCTAACCTAACCTAACCTAACCTAACCTAACCTAACCTAACCTAACCTAACCTAACCTAACCTAACCTAACCTAACCTAACCTAACCTAACCTAACCTAACCTAACCTAACCTAACCTAACCTAACCTAACCTAACCTAACCTAACCTAACCTAACCTAACCTAACCTAACCTAACCTAACCTAACCTAACCTAACCTAACCTAACCTAACCTAACCTAACCTAACCTAACCTAACCTAACCTAACCTAACCTAACCTAACCTAACCTAACCTAACCTAACCTAACCTAACCTAACCTAACCTAACCTAACCTAACCTAACCTAACCTAACCTAACCTAACCTAACCTAACCTAACCTAACCTAACCTAACCTAACCTAACCTAACCTAACCTAACCTAACCTAACCTAACCTAACCTAACCTAACCTAACCTAACCTAACCTAACCTAACCTAACCTAACCTAACCTAACCTAACCTAACCTAACCTAACCTAACCTAACCTAACCTAACCTAACCTAACCTAACCTAACCTAACCTAACCTAACCTAACCTAACCTAACCTAACCTAACCTAACCTAACCTAACCTAACCTAACCTAACCTAACCTAACCTAACCTAACCTAACCTAACCTAACCTAACCTAACCTAACCTAACCTAACCTAACCTAACCTAACCTAACCTAACCTAACCTAACCTAACCTAACCTAACCTAACCTAACCTAACCTAACCTAACCTAACCTAACCTAACCTAACCTAACCTAACCTAACCTAACCTAACCTAACCTAACCTAACCTAACCTAACCTAACCTAACCTAACCTAACCTAACCTAACCTAACCTAACCTAACCTAACCTAACCTAACCTAACCTAACCTAACCTAACCTAACCTAACCTAACCTAACCTAACCTAACCTAACCTAACCTAACCTAACCTAACCTAACCTAACCTAACCTAACCTAACCTAACCTAACCTAACCTAACCTAACCTAACCTAACCTAACCTAACCTAACCTAACCTAACCTAACCTAACCTAACCTAACCTAACCTAACCTAACCTAACCTAACCTAACCTAACCTAACCTAACCTAACCTAACCTAACCTAACCTAACCTAACCTAACCTAACCTAACCTAACCTAACCTAACCTAACCTAACCTAACCTAACCTAACCTAACCTAACCTAACCTAACCTAACCTAACCTAACCTAACCTAACCTAACCTAACCTAACCTAACCTAACCTAACCTAACCTAACCTAACCTAACCTAACCTAACCTAACCTAACCTAACCTAACCTAACCTAACCTAACCTAACCTAACCTAACCTAACCTAACCTAACCTAACCTAACCTAACCTAACCTAACCTAACCTAACCTAACCTAACCTAACCTAACCTAACCTAACCTAACCTAACCTAACCTAACCTAACCTAACCTAACCTAACCTAACCTAACCTAACCTAACCTAACCTAACCTAACCTAACCTAACCTAACCTAACCTAACCTAACCTAACCTAACCTAACCTAACCTAACCTAACCTAACCTAACCTAACCTAACCTAACCTAACCTAACCTAACCTAACCTAACCTAACCTAACCTAACCTAACCTAACCTAACCTAACCTAACCTAACCTAACCTAACCTAACCTAACCTAACCTAACCTAACCTAACCTAACCTAACCTAACCTAACCTAACCTAACCTAACCTAACCTAACCTAACCTAACCTAACCTAACCTAACCTAACCTAACCTAACCTAACCTAACCTAACCTAACCTAACCTAACCTAACCTAACCTAACCTAACCTAACCTAACCTAACCTAACCTAACCTAACCTAACCTAACCTAACCTAACCTAACCTAACCTAACCTAACCTAACCTAACCTAACCTAACCTAACCTAACCTAACCTAACCTAACCTAACCTAACCTAACCTAACCTAACCTAACCTAACCTAACCTAACCTAACCTAACCTAACCTAACCTAACCTAACCTAACCTAACCTAACCTAACCTAACCTAACCTAACCTAACCTAACCTAACCTAACCTAACCTAACCTAACCTAACCTAACCTAACCTAACCTAACCTAACCTAACCTAACCTAACCTAACCTAACCTAACCTAACCTAACCTAACCTAACCTAACCTAACCTAACCTAACCTAACCTAACCTAACCTAACCTAACCTAACCTAACCTAACCTAACCTAACCTAACCTAACCTAACCTAACCTAACCTAACCTAACCTAACCTAACCTAACCTAACCTAACCTAACCTAACCTAACCTAACCTAACCTAACCTAACCTAACCTAACCTAACCTAACCTAACCTAACCTAACCTAACCTAACCTAACCTAACCTAACCTAACCTAACCTAACCTAACCTAACCTAACCTAACCTAACCTAACCTAACCTAACCTAACCTAACCTAACCTAACCTAACCTAACCTAACCTAACCTAACCTAACCTAACCTAACCTAACCTAACCTAACCTAACCTAACCTAACCTAACCTAACCTAACCTAACCTAACCTAACCTAACCTAACCTAACCTAACCTAACCTAACCTAACCTAACCTAACCTAACCTAACCTAACCTAACCTAACCTAACCTAACCTAACCTAACCTAACCTAACCTAACCTAACCTAACCTAACCTAACCTAACCTAACCTAACCTAACCTAACCTAACCTAACCTAACCTAACCTAACCTAACCTAACCTAACCTAACCTAACCTAACCTAACCTAACCTAACCTAACCTAACCTAACCTAACCTAACCTAACCTAACCTAACCTAACCTAACCTAACCTAACCTAACCTAACCTAACCTAACCTAACCTAACCTAACCTAACCTAACCTAACCTAACCTAACCTAACCTAACCTAACCTAACCTAACCTAACCTAACCTAACCTAACCTAACCTAACCTAACCTAACCTAACCTAACCTAACCTAACCTAACCTAACCTAACCTAACCTAACCTAACCTAACCTAACCTAACCTAACCTAACCTAACCTAACCTAACCTAACCTAACCTAACCTAACCTAACCTAACCTAACCTAACCTAACCTAACCTAACCTAACCTAACCTAACCTAACCTAACCTAACCTAACCTAACCTAACCTAACCTAACCTAACCTAACCTAACCTAACCTAACCTAACCAGTCGCACTCCGAACGCGGTCGGAGTCGGATCATTTTTGAGCCGCTCCGCACGGAAAAAATCCGGAAAATTAGCAAAGTTGTGATAAGTGTACCGTGTTATATACCGTTGTGTGCGGAATCGCAAGGCGCACCTTAGCGGCCTATTTGTGTGTGTGCACGACAATTGTGCGAAGTACAAAGTGCAAAAAACTAGTTCAGTGAAAGTTTTTTCGATTTATCTCGTCGAAACGATCGACGACCCCCAAATTTTTTTGGGCGGCCAGCAAGTCCCCGTCGAGCCCTACAAAACGAGCTGTCGCGTTCCGCGCGGTCACTTATAGTTTCGTGGCAAAAGCCAAAAAAACAAGTGGCCACGTGGCACGTGCACCGTGATCCAGGGCTCCGGGGACAATTCTGACTACGCAGCGGGCTGCGCACCGTTGCGGCGATTGGGGAGGCAGTTTGCCCCACCCCAAAACTCGACAACTGACGGCGCCGGGGGCGAAAAACGAAAATTCCGGGAATTTTTCCATCAGTTTTTCTGCTCTAAGTCCGCGAAACGATCTGCGACACCACCATCTCTAGTCGCCATCGCCAAGCCCTCGCCGAGACGCGTCCAACGACGCCCCACACGCTTGGCGGGCGCTGGTAGTTTCGTGGCTTAGAGCGAAAAACCACATTCCCGGAAAACACGTGCGACAGGATCCAGGAGCCGCACCCGAAAACTGAGTACCAGGGGAGGAGCGGTACACCGAGCATCGTCCGGAGGCAGTTCAAGAACCACCAGTTTAAGTTAGAATTTTAGAATTGTAAGTAAATTTCTGGATTTTTATCGGTTTTTCGGGATTTGCGAGCCAGGAAGGGGGGGAAGACTATCTTCCCACACCACCAATCGAAGGGCATCACCACCCCACGCCTTCATTTTTAATCCCAGGACGCTAGCCCGAAAGACTGATTTTTAAGGGCTTAAAAACCCTCAAAATTTTTAAAAAATAGTTTTTATTTAATAACTCCGAAACTATTAGGATTTGGTCAAAAATTTCACCGGATTCAAAATCCCAACGTAGTTGGGATTTAACATAGTTGGGATTTCCACCCTGCACAATAATCCATAAAAATTTTCACCCCCCCCCAAAAAATTCCCAAAAAAATTTTTTCGATTTCAAAATTTTTAAAAGTCATTCTAAATTAACATATAACCTTTACCTATCACCCCCACCCCATTTTCGGCCTAAAAATTTTTTCCCAAAAATTTCGTTAAAGTGACATAAAAAATTACCTATACAACTTTTGTATTAGGAACTTTTAATTGGTGGACTTCTGTAACAATCAGAAATATAAAATTGTAAAAATTTCAAAAATTACTTTGTAAAGCCAAATACAGCACAGAACGATAGAAGAGTCCAGGACAAACAAAACAAGCCCAAACTCGGGCAATTTTGAGCAGAAAACAAGGGAGCTGTCGAAAAAACTAGTTTTTCCGGCAGCCATCTTGAAAATTTTGCAACTCAAATATCTCTAAGATCTTTTGAGATAGGCTGCTCGAGTTTGGATTTGCCTTAAAGGTCTTCACGAGACCTACAATCCTAGGGACTCTAGGTAGAGCTACTAAAGACTCTACCCAAATTCTTCTGAAAAACACTACAAAATAAGGAAGGATTCTCACGATATAGTGTTATTTCAAGGAAACACGCTGTAAAAGGTGGTGTAGAGCTGCTCCGGTACCAGGAGTGGACAAACCTATTGTACATTTAGTAATAGTAGCGATAAGATAAGTATTATTAAGACTAGCGGACGTTTTACACGCGCCGCCTACGACGTCCAGGTAGACGGAGAAATAAACTGTAAATAGAGACACCACTCAGTAACAGTGGATATACTGTATAGAGCTGCTTCCTATATAATAGTTAGCGACATTTTAGACAATAGTAACTATAGGCCCTTTACACCTATAGGAAATCTATAACATATTATTATTTCGGACGAGTACCCCAACGACATACCACCTGAGTAAGGATGTACAGAACGCCAGCAAAGGGACTGACCCAACAAAGTCGGACTCCAGAGGAGCACAGTCCGAAGAGGACAGGTGACAGGACTTTTACCAAAGTCGCACAGGCTCGCCGTAGTCTTGAGGCCCAAATCGAAAAATCGATGGATCCGGGAACGGCGGGACCCTCGGGACTAGGACCAGTCATAGGGATGGGGAAGAAGGATGTAGGAGCAACCCAGAAGCCGAATGTCTTGACCCGAGCCGCTGGATATCCAAATAGGATGGCGGAGGCCAAGTCGTGTCTAATTAAGATCAAGACACAGATCAATAATAGTCGAAACCTAAAGACAGAAATTAGGAACGACGTTATTGACTCGGCGGACAGGCTGTATAGGATCCTAAAGGATATTGAAATGGACAGGAAGCATCAACAACAGGAAGGAGGAAAAGAAAGAGAGATCCCCCCATCACCACCACCTCAGCAGTCACCACAGAACCTGGAGAAGAAAATAGAAAGTGTAACGGACATAACAGCATTAGAGAAGAAGATCATGAAGAAACTGGAAGAACATACGGAGCTAATAAGGAGAAGTAAGGAAGAAATTACAGAAATAAATAAAGAGATTAAAGAACATAGAACAGAATGGAAAGAGACACGAAGTTACGCGAGTGTAGCGGCCGGTTCACCAAAACCAAAATCTACAGCGGTGGACAAACAAACGGCACTACACTCCATTATAGTGACGTCTAAGGATGAAGGGAAGACGGGAGAACAGATCTTTGACAATATAAGAAAAACGATAAATGCCAAAGAAGAGGGACTCCAAATTGACCGTATAAGGAAGGCAAAGGACAGGAAGGTGATAATTGGGTGCTCCTCAAAGGAAGAGATAGGGAAGATTAGAGAGAAAATAAAAGGAGTAGCAGAACTTGATATCACGGAGGTGAGCAATAAGGACCCACTCATTATATTAAAGGAAGTCCTTAATCATAACAGTGATGAGGACATACTGAAGGCGTTAAGGACCCAAAATAAGCATCTCTTGGGAGCGGTGAAAGACGGGGAAGTCACGGTGAAGTTCAAAAAGAGGGCAAGGAATCCCTTGACCACGAACGTTATCCTCCAAGTAACACCACGGATATGGCGGACGCTGACCGAGGCCGGGGCGGTCCACATAGACGTACAGAGGATCAAGGTTGCAGACCAGTCCCCTCTAATCCAGTGCACCCGCTGCTTAGGGTTTGGACACGGCAGGAGACATTGTTCAGAGCAGGTGGAGGTGTGTAGCCACTGTGGAGGACCACATATGAGGAAGGAGTGCCCGGACTGGTTGGCGAACGCGCCTCCCACCTGCAGCAACTGCACTAAAGTAAGAATGAGTGGAACCGACCATAATGCATTTAGCACCGACTGCCCGGTGAGGAAGCGGTGGGACACCATAGCACGAGCGAAGGTCGCATACTGCTAAGGGCGCCCCGAAGTCTTCCAAAGCTGGGAACCCCCCAAAATCTGCAAGGCCATACAGGATAGCCCAGGCCAACCTGCAGCGAAAGAAACTCGCAACGGAAGAACTGATGATGCAGGCAAAAGAAAGAAAGGTGGCCATAGCACTGCTCCAAGAGCCGTATGTGGGGGGCTCAAGTAGAGTAAGGAACTACGGAGGTACCAGGATTTACCAGAGTGCTACTGGAGAGGGTGACGTGAAGGCAGCAATCGCAGTCTTCAATGACGAAATCAAAGTCATCCAATGCCCAGAACTCACCACGAACAACATCGTAGTGGTGAAAGTAGTCACTCAAGGGGCAAAGGAGATAGTGTTCGTTTCCTTCTACTTTGAGCCAACCACACCCTTGGAACCATACCTGGATCAACTCAGGAACATGGCGCAAAAACTGGGCCGGGCCCACGTTCTTATTGGCGGAGACACCAACGCCAAAAGCACGTGGTGGGGCAGTACCAGAACTGACAGCAGGGGAGACATGATGTCCGGCTTTCTCGAAGAGATAGGCTTTCAGGTACTCAACGTCGGATTCACCCCAACCTTCGACACCGTACGAGGAGAGGTGACATACAGCAGCCATGTGGACGTCACAGCATGCTCGGCGGATCTTCTCGGAATGGTGGAGGATTGGAAGGTGCACGAAGATGTAGTGAGCTCAGACCACAACACCATAATGTTTCAGTTAAGGATAGGTAGAGTTCAAGAGCTAACTATAAAAAGAACCACTAGAGTTTATAACACACAAAAGGCTAATTGGAGCCAGTTTAATTCCAAACTGGAAGAATTAATTATAGAGAACAAAATAGACACAGCGGAAATAGAACAAATTAAAAGTAAAGAGGAAATGGACAAAACAATAGAGAAGTATACAAAAATTATAACCCAAGCTTGCGAACTTACCATACCCCATAAAAAACACAGAAACATACTTACCATCCCATGGTGGACGAAGGAGCTCACTGCACTGAAGAGGGACACCGCCACCAAGAAGAGAAGAATCCGCTGCGCTGCTCCGGTCCGAAGGAAGCTGGTAGTGGACGAGTACCTGAAAGCAAAAGAAAAATATGAAGAGGAAGCAAAGAAGGCTCAAGCAAGAAGTTGGAAGGAGTTCTGCGGGAACCAGGGGAAAGAACAAATGTGGGATGGGATCTACAGGGCCATCAGGAGGACTACCAAAAGGCAGGAGGACGAGCCCCTAACAAAGGAAGGCACAGCACTGAACCCGGAAGAGTCCGCAAGGTACCTGGCAGAAGTCTTCTATCCGGAAGATCGAGAACAAGAAGACAGTGCATATCACCAGCAAATAAGGGAATTAGCTGACGCCGTAAATGTTGGACAGGATGATGGACATCAAGATCCACCATTCACCGAATACGAGCTTATAACAGCAGCTACGAGCTTTAACCCTAAGAAAGCCCCCGGAGCAGATGGTCTCACCGCAGACATCTGTAAGCAGGCTATTCTCCAGAGTCCTGCACTTTACCTGTCATTGGCTAACAAATGCCTACAGATTGGCCACTTCCCGACCATCTGGAAGGAGGCCACGGTCATCGTCCTCCGAAAACCCGGACGGGAGGACTATACGAATCCCAAATCGTATAGACCGATCGGCTTGTTACCAGTGATGGGTAAGATTCTGGAGAAAGTTGTGGTGGCAAGAGTTAAGTGGCATCTACTCCCTAGGATGAGTACCCGGCAGTTTGGCTTTATGCCACAAAGGAGCACTGAAGACTCCCTCTATATCCTAGTCAACCATCTGAGGAACAAACTTACTCAAAAAACAATCACAGCATTGATATCCTTAGATATAGAGGGGGCCTTCGATAGTGCTTGGTGGCCCGCCATTAGAGTCAGACTGTCGGAGGAAGAATGTCCGAAAAATCTGAGACGGGTAGTAGATAGCTACTTTGAGAGCCGCAAAGTAAGGGTTCGCTTCGCCGGGGAAGAACACGTGAGATGGACCTCCAAGGGATGCGTTCAAGGATCCATTGGGGGCCCACTCATGTGGAACCTGCTCCTCGACCCACTGCTCAAAGAGCTTGATAGACGGGGCGACTACTGCCAGGCCTTCGCGGACGACATAGTTCTCGTGTTTAGTGGAACCATCGAAGAGATCCAGCGGAAGGCCAACTCGGCCCTAGCGTTCGTCCATGATTGGGGAAATAAAAACAAGTTACGCTTTGCACCGCAAAAAACAAAAGCCATGGTGCTGACCAGGAAACTGCGGCACGACACGCCAATTCTCCACATGGGCGGCGCCGACATCGGGCTGGTGAACGAGCTAAAGATCCTGGGCCTCACCATCGACGCCAAGCTTACATTTGGCACCCACGTGACAGATGTATGCAAAAAGGCCATCGACTTCTATAAGCGCTTGGCGAGAGCGGCGAAGGTTCAGTGGGGGCTCGGACCGGAAATAATAAGAACCCTGTACACAGCGGTCGTAGAACCTACAGTTCTGTACGCGGCCAGTGCGTGGGCACCCGCGTCCAATAAACTATATATACAGAAGCAGCTCAATATAGTACAGCGTGGTTTCGCGCAAAAGTTGACGAAGGCCTACAGGACGACCTCGCTAAACTCGGCCATACTGCTTGCTGGGATCCTCCCACTCGACGTACGAGTACGGGAGGCCGCCCTTCTTTACGAAGTAAAGAAGGGACATTCCCAGCAGGTGGTAGGGGACCGGGTGGTGGAGAGTCCTGTGCCCTTCGTCAACTTGAACCACCCAGCGCGACGACGGAGCCGAGAGTTCCAAAGCCTGATAGACGGTGCAGAATTAAATCGATACGTCGGTGAAAATCTGTGCATTTTCACCGACGGGAGCAAAATGGAGGGTAAGGTTGGGGCGGCGCTCTCCATTTGGGACGGCGCCGCGGAAATTAAAGCCATCAAGCTCAAACTCGAAGAATACTGCACCGTCTACCAGGCGGAACTACTAGCTCTCAAAGTAGCCACTGAGGAGCTGCTGAAGGGGAGGCCTCGGGATTGCTGCATCTTTAGCGATGCCATGTCAGCCCTCGAAGTCATCGCCAGAGGCGATTCCCTCCACCCATTAGCGTTCCAAATTAGTAATAATTTGGAAGCACTCGAAGACCGCAACCAGAGAGTCCATCTCTTCTGGATTAAGGCGCATATTGGGTTGGAGGGGAACGAGAGGGCGGACATGCTCGCTAAGGATGCTGCAACGCGGTTGAAAACCAAGCCGAATTATAGCCTATGCCCGGTTTCATTCGTCAAGCGACAAATCCGTAAGGACTCGGTTGACGAATGGAACCGGAGGTATAAGGAGGCTGGAACGGCCTCGACCACCAAGGCTTTCTTTCCGGACGCCGCGGAGGCCTACGGCATTGTTAGAAAGATTGAAATAGACTCGATTACGACCCAGATCTTCACAGGGCACGGCGGGTTCTCTGAGTATTTGAATCGCTTCAAATGCAAGGAGAGCCCGGCGTGCCCCTGTGACCCACAAAAAGTGGAGAGTCTATTGCATATCATAACAGAATGTCCAATCTACGAACAAGATAGATTTAATATAGAACAGAAAATAGACGTAAAAATAAACTTAGAAAATATACAGGATATAATTAGGAATAAGCATATTAGATACGATTTTATAAAATATTGTAAGAACATTGCTAAAAAAGTAATAATTAGAAATAAGTAAATAGAATAAGGAATAAAAAATTACTAGGTTATATAATTAGATTTATATACATGTAGTAATTAAGCAAATTGAACTAAGTAATTAAATGTAAGAAATGTTAGATTTATAAAAATTAATATAAGATTAGTCCTGTAAAAAACAAATAGACTAAGATAGAAATAAGACTGTAATGTAGAGCAGAATGTAATAGGTTAAAAATTGAACTGAAATAAAAGGAAAAGTAGGAACCCATTGAAGGGTTAGAAATAAGAAAAGGTTAGAATAGGAAAAGTACGAAGTAAATAAAGATTAGTAGGATCCCTGAAAAGGGAAGGGAGCGAATAGGTGGTAGTTAGCTAGAAGACCATAAAAGAAGGTCCCTAATAACGTTAGGGGTACGAGAGTGGGGCATAGCGCCCCACAAAAAAAAAAAAAAAAAAAAAAAAAAAAACCTAACCTAACCTAACCTAACCTAACCTAACCTAACCTAACCTAACCTAACCTAACCTAACCTAACCTAACCTAACCTAACCTAACCTAACCTAACCTAACCTAACCTAACCTAACCTAACCTAACCTAACCTAACCTAACCTAACCTAACCTAACCTAACCTAACCTAACCTAACCTAACCTAACCTAACCTAACCTAACCTAACCTAACCTAACCTAACCTAACCTAACCTAACCTAACCTAACCTAACCTAACCTAACCTAACCTAACCTAACCTAACCTAACCTAACCTAACCTAACCTAACCTAACCTAACCTAACCTAACCTAACCTAACCTAACCTAACCTAACCTAACCTAACCTAACCTAACCTAACCTAACCTAACCTAACCTAACCTAACCTAACCTAACCTAACCTAACCTAACCTAACCTAACCTAACCTAACCTAACCTAACCTAACCTAACCTAACCTAACCTAACCTAACCTAACCTAACCTAACCTAACCTAACCTAACCTAACCTAACCTAACCTAACCTAACCTAACCTAACCTAACCTAACCTAACCTAACCTAACCTAACCTAACCAGTCGCACTCCGAACGCGGTCGGAGTCGGATCGTTTTTGAGCCGCTCCGCACGGAAAAAATCCGGAAAAATAGTAAATTTACGCGAATAGTGCCGTGTTATACACCGTTGTGTGCGGAATCGCAAGGCGCACCTAAGCGGCCTATTTGTGTTTGTGTGTGATAATTGTACGAAGTACAAAGTGAAAAAAACTAGTGTGGCAAAAGTTTTTCGACTTTATCTCGTCGAAACGATCGACGACCCCCCATTTTTTTTTCGGCGGCCACCAAGTCCCCGTCGAGCCCTATCCAACGGTACATCACGTTCCGCGCGGTCACTTATAGTTTCGTGGCAAAAGCCAAAAAAAACAAGTGGCCACGTGGCACGTGCACCGTGATCCAGGGCTCCGGGGACAATTCTGACTACGCAGCGGGCTGCGCACCGTTGCGGCGATTGGGGAGGCACTTTGCCCCACCCCAAAATTTGAGAACTGACGGCGCCGGGGGCGAAAAACGAAAATTCCGGGAATTTTTCCAACAGTTTTTTCGCTCTAAGTCCGCGAAACGATCTGCGACACCACCATCTCTAGTCGCCATCGCCAAGCCCTCGCCGAGACGCGTCCAACGACGCCCCACACGCTTGGCGGGCGCTGGTAGTTTCGTGGCTTAGAGCAAAAAACCACATTCCCGGAAAACACGTGCGACAGGATCCAGGAGCCGGAGCCGGATTTGGAGTATCAGGGAAGGAGCGGCGCACCGAGCACCTTGAAGAGGCAGTCCAGAAACCACCGGTTTAATTTAGAAATTTTAAATTGTAAGTGTTTTTCTGTATTATTATCGGTTTTTCGGGATTTGCGAGCCTGGAAGGGGGGGAAGACTATCTTCCCATACCACTATCTGAAGCGCATCAACATCCTACGCCCTCATTCTAAATTCCAAAACGCTAGCCCGAAAAACCGATTTTTAAGAACCTAAAAACCTTCAAAATTTTAATAAATTCGAAATAACTAATTATCTTGGCAACTATTAGGATTAGGCAAAAAATACCACCAGATTAGAAATCCCAACATAGTTGGGATTTAAACCAGGTTGGTATTTCCACCCTACACAAAATTCTGAAAAAATTTCACCCCCCCCCAAAAAATTTCTAAAAAATTTTCGACTTCAAAATTTCTAAAATCCCTTCATAACTAACATATACCCTTTACCTAATACCCCCACCCTATTTCCGGCCCAAAAATTTTTTTTTTCCAAAATTTTAGTAAAGTCTCATTAAAATTTGAACTAAATAACTTTTGACATAGAGCCTTCAACTGGTGAGTTTCTTTAACAAACCAGAATACGAAAACTCAAAAATTTTCAGTTTTACTTTTTAAAGCTGGAAACACCACAGGGAGAAAGTACGGTCCGAGACAAAGAGAACAAGCCCAAACTCGGGTAATTTCCGACAAAAAACAAGAAGGCTGCAACGAAAACTAGTTTTCTGGCGGCCATCTTGAAAAACTACAAACCCTTATATCTCCGAGATCTCAAGAGATAGATTGCTCGTGTTTGGGTTTGCCTCAAAGGTCTTCAGAAGACCTATAAACCTAGACACTCTAGGTAGAGTTTTACCGAACTCTACAAAAAAGTTTCATCTAAAAAATTAAATAAAATAAAGAGGAAGCTTTACACCTAACAGGAACCGACGTAGAAGGTGGTAGAGACCTGCCCCATACAAAACCAGACCCATCTAGGGCCAAACCTGGGAAATAACCTAGAATAAGAATAGTATAAGGTATAAAATATAAGTAGTATTAAGTAGCTCTAAGACAAAACTGTAGACAAGCATACGTGTATTACACGTATTGCCTACGACGTCCAGGAGACGGATAAATAGAAGTAAGACACTACTCGTAAACGAGTAAACAAACTCTATTGAGCTGCTTTGTATATCGTTGACACAAATTGCCATGCAATATTGACTCTACAGGCCATATACACCTGTAGGAACTTTTACCTTTATTTTTACAACTGTTATTTCTGGACGAGAACCCCAACGACCGAAACCACCTAAAGAAATGTTTAGGACACCAGCAAAAGGACTGAGCCAGCAGAGCAGAACCCCTGAGGAGCACAGCCCAAAGAAGACCGGAGGTACCAAAGTGGCACAGGCCCGCCGAAGCCTCGAATATCAAATCGAGAAGTCAATGGAGTCGGGAACGGCAGGACCCTCGGGGCTAGGACTGTGCACAGGGACGGGGAAGAAGGACACAGTCACCACCCAAAAGCCGAACATCATGACGCGAGCAGTCGGACATCCTAACAGGATGGTAGAGGCAAAGACGTGCTTGATCAAAATAAAGACACAAATAAATAATAGTCGAAACCTGAAGACGGAGATCAGGATGGACGTCATTGATGCGGCAGATAGGCTGTATAAGATATTGAAGGAAATCGAGGCAGATAGAAAACAGCAGCAGCAGGAAGGAGAAAAGGAAAGAGTCCCCTCGCCACAACAATCCCAATCACCACAGAAGCAAGCAACAAGTGAAACAGAAGTAACAGCACTGGAGAAGAAAATAATGGAAAAATTGGAAGAACACACAAAACTATTAAAAAGAAGTAAAGAAGAGATCAAGGAAATAAACAAAGAAATCAAAGAACATCGAGAAGAATGGAAGGATGCACGGAGCTATGCGAGTGTAGCGGCCAGTTCACCCAAACCGAAACCTATGGTGGCGGAGACACAAACAGCACTACACTCGATCATAGTGACGTCAAAAGACGAGGGGAAAACTGGGGAACAAATCTTTGAGAACATCAGAAAGACGATAAACGCCAAAGAGGAAGGACTCCAAATAGATAGAATAAGAAAAGCCAAAGACAGAAAAGTAATAATAGGGTGCTCTTCGAAGGAAGGAATAGGAAAGATAAGGGAAAAGATAAAAGGAGGAGGAGAGCTTGACGTAATAGAAGTAAGGAACAAAGACCCGCTCATCTTACTGAAAGATGTGCTAAATCATAATAGCGACGAGGACATCTTGCAGGCACTGAAGACCCAGAATAGACATCTTTTGGGGGTGGTGAAGGAAGGGGAAATTATGGTCAAATTCAAAAAAAGGGCAAGAAATCCCTTAACAACGAATATCATCATCCAGGTTGTACCACGAATATGGCGGACGCTGACCGAGGCCGGGGCGGTCCACATAGACGTGCAAAGGATTAGAGTTGCAGACCAGTCCCCCCTGATCCAATGTACTCGTTGCTTGGGTTTCGGACATGGCAGGAGACACTGCTCGGAACAGGTGGAAGTGTGCAGTCACTGTGGAGGACCGCACATGAGGAAGGAGTGCCCAGATTGGTTGGCAAATGCACCTCCCACCTGTAGTAACTGTCACAAGGTCAGAATGAGTGGAACGGACCACAACGCGTTTAGCACTGACTGCCCGGTAAGGAAGCGATGGGACGCAATAGCACGGGCGAAGGTCGCATATTGCTAAGGGCGTCCCAAAGCTATCCAAAGTGGGGAATACTTCTAACGCTGCAAGGCCATATCTGATAGCTCAAGCCAACCTTCAGCGTAAAAAACTCGCAACTGAGGAGCTGATGATGCAGGCAAAGGAGAAGAAAATGGCCTTTGCATTTCTCCAGGAGCCGTATGTGGGGGGCTCAAGTAGAGTGAGGAATTACGGAGGCGCCAGAATCTTCCAAAACACCAATGGAGAGGGAGATGTTAAGGCTGCAATAGCAATCTATGACGACAACATCAACGTCATACAGTGCCCAGAATTCACCACCAACAACATCGCGGTGGTGAAATTTCTCACACAAAGGGCAAAAGAGATAGCGCTGATATCATTCTACTTTGAGCCAACCACACCCCTGGAGCCATACCTGGACCAACTTAGAGGTATAACGCGAAGACTGGGACGGGCCCATATTCTCATAGGCGGAGACACAAACGCCAAGAGCACATGGTGGGGTAGCACCAAGACAGACACCAGAGGAGAGACGACGTCAAGCTTTCTCGAGGAGCTGGGCTTTCAGGTGCTGAACGTCGGATTCACTCCAACTTTCGACACTATAAGAGGCGGAGTGACGTACACCAGTCACGTCGACGTCACGGCATGCTCGGCGGATCTTCTCGGATTGGTGGAGGACTGGAAGGTGCACGAAGACGTAGTGAGCTCAGACCACAATACTATTATGTTCAAGCTAAAAATAGGTAAAATCCAGGAAGTAACAATTAAGAGAACCACCAGGATATACAACACGCAGAAAGCTAATTGGGCACGGTTTAATGCTAAACTGGAAGATCTAATTAAAGAAAACAAAATTAATAAAACAGAAATAGACAAAATAAACAGTAAACAGGAAATGGACAAAACAATAGAAAAATATACCAAAATTATTACGCAAGCATGCGAAGAAACCATACCACACAAAAAACATAATAGTATACTTACCATCCCATGGTGGACGAAGGAGCTCACTGCACTGAAGAGGGACACCACCACCAAGAAGAGAAGAATCCGCTGCGCCGCTCCGGTCCGAAGAAAGCTGGTAGTGGACGCGTACCTGGAAGCAAAAGAGAAATATGAAGAAGAAGCAAAGAAGGCTCAAGCAAGAAGCTGGAAGGAGTTTTGCGGGAACCAGGGAAAGGAGCAAATGTGGGATGGGATATACAGGGCCATCAGGAGAACGACAAAAAGGCAGGAAGACGAGCCCCTCACAAAGGAGGGCAACGTACTGAGCCCGAAGGAGTCCGCAAGGTACCTGGCAGAAGTCTTCTATCCAGAAGACCGACAGGAAGAAGACAATGCATACCACCAGCAAGTCAGGGGACTAGCTGACATTATAAATGTTGGACAGGATGATGGACATCAAGATCCACCATTCACGGAACATGAGATAAGGACAGCAGCTATGAGCTTTAACCCCAAGAAAGCCCCCGGAGCAGATGGTCTCACTGCAGACATCTGTAAGCAGGCTATTCTCCAGAGTCCTGCACTCTACCTGTCACTGGCTAACAAATGCCTGCAGATAGGCCACTTCCCTACCATCTGGAAGGAGGCCACGGTCATTGTCCTCCGAAAACCCGGACGGGAGGACTATACGATTCCCAAATCGTATAGACCGATCGGCCTGTTACCAGTGATGGGTAAGATTCTGGAGAAAGTAGTGGTGGCAAGAGTTAAGTGGCATCTACTCCCTAGGATGAGTACCCGGCAGTTTGGCTTTATGCCACAGAGAAGCACTGAAGACTCCCTCTATATCTTGGTCAACCATCTGAGGAATAAGTTAACACAAAAAACAATTACAGCATTGATATCCTTGGATATAGAGGGGGCCTTCGATAGTGCTTGGTGGCCGGCTATTAGAGTCAGACTGTCGGAGGAAAAATGTCCGAAAAATCTGAGACGGGTAGTAGATAGCTACTTTGAGAGCCGCAAAGTAAGGGTTCGCTTCGCCGGGGAAGAACACACGAGATGGACCTCCAAGGGATGCGTTCAAGGATCCATTGGGGGCCCACTCATGTGGAACCTGCTCCTCGACCCATTGCTCAAAGAGCTTGATAGACGGGGCGACTATTGCCAGGCCTTTGCGGACGACATAGTTCTGGTATTCAGTGGTACAGTAGAGGAAATCCAGCGGAAGGCCAACTCGGCCCTAGCGTTTGTCCATGATTGGGGAACAAAAAACAAACTGCGCTTTGCACCGCAGAAAACTAAAGCCATGGTGCTCACGAGGAAACTCCAACACGATACACCAATTCTCCACATGGGCGGCGCCGACATAGGCCTTGTAACACAAATGAAGATTCTGGGCCTCACCATTGACGCTAAACTAACTTTCGGTGCACATGTAGCAGAGATTTGTAAAAAGTCTATTGACTTTTACAAGCGCCTGGCAAGAGCGGCTAAGGTTCAATGGGGGCTCGGGCCAGAGATAATAAGAACGCTGTACACAGCGGTCGTAGAGCCCACAATCCTGTATGCGGCCAGTGCATGGGCGCCCGCGTCCAACAAGCGGTATATACAAAAGCAGCTCAATACAGTTCAGCGCGGTTTCGCGCAGAAGTTGACGAAGGCCTACAGGACGACCTCGCTTAACTCGGCCATACTGCTTGCTGGGATCCTCCCACTCGACGTACGAGTAAGGGAGGCTGCCCTTCTTTACGAAGTAAAGAAGGGACACTCCCAGCAGGTGGTAGGGGACCGGGTGGTGGAGAGTCCTGTGCCCTTCGTCAACTTAAACCATCCAGCGCGACGACGGAGCAGAGAATTCCAAAGCCTGATGGACGGTGCAGAATTGGAGCGATACGTCGGTGAAAATCTGTGTATTTTCACCGACGGGAGTAAAATGGAAGGGAAGGTAGGGGCGGCGCTCTCCATCTGGGACGGCGCCGCAGAAGTTAGAGCCATCAAACTCAAACTCGAGGAATACTGCACCGTCTACCAGGCGGAATTACTAGCTCTGAAAGCGGCTACCGATGAGCTGCTGAAGAAGAAGCCTCGGGATTGCTGCATCTTCAGTGATGCCATGTCCGCCCTCGAAGTCATCGCCAGAGGCGATTCCCTCCACCCATTAGCGTTCCAAATCAACACAAATTTGGAAAAACTCGACGAACGCGGCCAGAAAGTCCATCTTTTCTGGATCAAGGCGCATATTGGGTTGGAGGGGAACGAGAGGGCGGACATGCTCGCGAAGGATGCAGCAAGGTACCTTAAAACCCGGTCTCAGTACGACTGGTGCCCGGTTTCATTCGTCAAACGACAAATCCGAAAGGAGTCGATTGACGAATGGAACCGGAGATACCGGGCGGAAGAAACCGGCAAGGTAACAAAGCTCTTCTTCCCGGACGCGAGAGAGGCGCACAGACTGGTGCGCAAGATTGAAATCAACCCCGTTCTAACCCAGGTGTTCACGGGGCATGGCGGGTTCTCCGAATACTTGCACCGTTTCAAGTGTAAGGAGAGCCCGGCGTGCATCTGTGACCCTGGGAAGAACGAGAGCATAACGCATGTGTTAACCGAATGCCCTGTATATGCAAAAGAAAGGACTGACCTAGAAATAGATCTAGAAGTAGAAATAAATGATAAGAATTTCAATGTAATAATGAAAGAAACAGAATCTAGAAATAAGTTTATAAGATACTGCATAAATATAGCAACTAGAATAATAAATAGAAATAAGTAGGAAATAAGACGTACTATAAGGTGTAATATAAGATTACACACAACTAGTCGTAAGAAACAATGTAACTAATAATAGCAAGTAAATAATATGTAGTAGAAATAAGGTAAATATAAGTAAAATAAGTAGAATAAGTTAAAATGTAAGATTTGAAAATAAAGAAAAACTGAAAAAATTATTGAACCCAAAAACAAAAAAAAAAAAAAAAATATTAGCTAGGCAAAATAGGTTTAGGATCCCAGACCTAGGGATTAGGGAATATAGGAGTAGATAGGAGGTTTGTATACTATATAGAGACAGCAATACAAAGAGCTCTAACATTCGTTAGGGGTTCGAGAGTGGGGCACAGCGCCCCACAAAAAAAAAAAAAAAAAAAAAAAAAAAAACCTAACCTAACCTAACCTAACCTAACCTAACCTAACCTAACCTAACCTAACCTAACCTAACCTAACCTAACCTAACCTTTTTTTTTTTTTTTTTTTGTTTTCGCGGGGAAAGCTCATTTATTGCTACCGCCCCACCGGGAGGGAGGGTGGAACGGTTATGTTGGGTTCTACCGGCCTTACGACCCAGCCATCCGACCGCTGGGCCGAGTCCCTAACCATATATATACAACTTAACCTATGCCGGTAACTACCAACTAAAACCCCGCGGTGACCATCTTCGGCGCATTAGGGACGGCCCCGGGTTTCCCGAGGCGAAAAGCACCCCGGTTTCAGCCGGAACCGCCCCTGCGCGGTGCCGCCTTGCGGCCCGTCTCCAATTGGGGGGGGCTCAGAAGCCCCCGCCGCCGAAGGACGCCCTCGGCGTCAACGACAGCCACGAGGCCAACCACCCGTGCTGCCGTCCATCCCGGGGGTCGCACGTACAATAGTACGTGTACAAAAGCGTACTGATGGGCGCTGTCCAGCCCCCCGCTGCGCGCCCGCTACCCCCCGATGGCCCCTATTAGTCGCCTCTTACGACAGGCAGGGGATACCGTGGTGGAATTCTCCAAACGCCCCCAATCCACAGGGCGGGAGACGCCGGTCAGTCGTCACCCCGGCGCCTCCTTCGTCTCCGCTGGCGGCGGGAGGGATCGTTGTGCTCCCGATCCCTCTCGGCACTCTCCTTCTGCGAGATTACGGCCTCGCAGAAGTGGGCCACCGCACGCCAGGACCTCCGGCTGTCGACCATGGCGGACACCACGGCCGGCAGCGAAAGGTCACCTCCGACGACTGCTACGAGAGCGCTGCGCTCATCGTCCCAGGCTGGACACTCTTCCAAAGTGTGCTGGGCCGTGTCCTGCGGACAGTTGTCACAATGGTGACACACGGCCGACTCCTCTGTGCCTACGATCTGACACAGGTACCGGCCGAAACACCCGTGGCCGGTGAGTACCTGTGTCAGTCGGAACGTCGCCGCGCCGTGGCGCCTGTCTAGCCATTGGGCAAAGACAGGACGCACTGCCGCGACGGCCCTCGAACCCGCTGTCGGGTTCTCCAGCCTGAGACGCCACTCCTCCACGGCGGCTCTGCGGAGGGAGCCACGCTTGGCCTCCACCTCTCTCGGGGCCGGTCGCTGCCCGCGCCTGGACGCCTCCTCCCGCCAGTGAAATGTGGCGGAGAGGGCCTTAGCGTCCAGGTCCCACGGGAGGAAACCGGCCAATACGCAGGCCGCCTCGAACGAGATCGTGCGGTAGCCCCTGATCGCGCGCTGCGCCACTACCCGCTGTGGTTTCCGCAGCAGGGCGACGCATCGGTCGCTCAGGGACTCGGCCCAAACGGGACTTCCGTACAGGGCCATGGACCGCACGACTCCGGCGTACAGCCTTCGGCAAGGGATGCCAGGACCTTCCAAATTGGGCAGCAGGCTAGAAAGCGCGCCCGCTGCCCGGGACAATTTAGCCCCCAACGCTTCAAAATGGGCACGGAATTCCCATCGGCTATCTAAAATCAAACCCAAATACTTCATCTTCGAGCCGATGGGAATCCGCACCCCGTTCACTACTATGTGGGCACCGGCCGGTGGCCCCTTCCGAGGCCCATGGAAGCAGATGGCCTCGGTTTTGTCGAGGGCCACCTTCAACCCCAGCCGCTGTATACGGCTAACTACGTGGCCGGTGCCGACCGCCGCCAGGATTGCGGCGTCCTGAAAGGTCCTGGAGCTGGCCGTGACCAGCGTGTCGTCGGCGTAGCAAGTGACGCCGACGCCCCAGAGGTTGGCACCACGGAGAACCCAATCGAACCCGATGTTCCACAGAAGTGGGCCCAGGACTGAGCCCTGTGGAACACCGCAGGTCATTTCTCTTCGGTGCCACCCGTCGGCGCCCGGATACACTACGTCCCTATAGGAGAGGTACGAGTGCACCAGACGCCGGAGATAGGGCGGCACCTCGTGGTACCGCAGTGCTTCATGAATACAGGCCCAGGGCAGTGAGTTAAATGCATTCGAAATGTCTAAACTAACCGCTATGACAACTTTGCCCCGGGCCAACTCTTCCTCCGCGTGTGTCTTCACCCGCAGAATCGCGTGAATTGTCGACCGACCCTTTCGAAATCCGAATTGGCAATCAGCCAAATCGGGACCGACCCTCTCGAGATGCTCGACGAGGCGAGCGTGAATGACTCGCTCGAAGAGTTTAGCGACCTCGTCGAGCAGCACGATGGGCCGGTAGGCCGACGGCGACTCTGCGGGTCGTCCTTCCTTCTTGAGCAGGACGAGCTTCCCGGTTTTCCATCGCGACGGGAAGACGCCCTGCTCCAGACACGCGGAGAACAGGCTGCGGAGCCTCGGACCCAGGTACTCGACGGCTGCGACCCAGGCCTTTCCTGGGATTCCGTCGAGCCCCGGAGCGGTGTTCTTGCCCCGCAGCCGAAGCACTGCCGCCCGCAATTCCGCGGGCGAAACCTCTGGTACATCCCTTGCCGAACTCGACGATGGCGCCGACTCGCGGGGCGCCATCGGTGGAGGAGTGGTCTCCACGGTGGCCGGAAATAAGGCCGCGACGACTTCAGCCAGAAGCTGTGGCTGGAGACCCTGCGACAGCGGGGGCGCCCAGGGGCGGAGCTTGTTCATCGCCACCTTATACGGACGCCCCCACGGGTCGCTGTCGAGGGTCTGTAGAAACTCCCTTCTCGCCGCGACCTTAGACCTCTTGATGGCCACCTGCAGCGCTCTCTTCGCCTCTTTGTAGAGGCCGTAGAGCTGCCGCTCCTGGTCTTCGTGATCCGCCGGCCTTAGACGGCGACGACGGTGCCTGGCGTACTGGCGGCGTGCTGTAACGCAAGCAACGCGCAACTGCGCCAGCTCCTCCGACCACCAGTACACCTGGCGTCGGGGCGGGAGGCGCCGGATCCGGGGCATGGCGGCGTCACAGACGTCGGTCATCGCCACCCCGAACCACTCCGCCTCCTCCTCAACCCGTGTCGGCCCATCCGGCACGGGGAGCCACGACATGACCAGAGCGGCAAGTTCTAGGGCCTCTTTATTGAGGCGCTTCGTAGCCCACCGCGGGCCGTCCTGATTCGGGGCACTCGGTCCACTACCGGGCTGGGCGGTGGCGGACGCGGAGACGTCGAACCTAATGTAACGATGGTCCGATAACGTCTCCACGCCCGCGAGGACCTTCCAGCCCTGGACACGGCGTGCGACGGCTGGACTCCCGAACGACAAATCAACTATGGATCCGCCATTGTGCCGCACGCACGTGTCCACCGACCCCCTATTCAGAACGGCCAGACCTGCCGAGATCGCCCATTCCTCCAGGACCTCACCGCGTGCATCGGTCGCCGACGAGCCCCAAGCCACGGACTTGGCGTTGAAGTCGCCGGCGACGATTGCCGGGTGAGGTTGGCCTTGCACCACCAGGGCCCCCAGCTGAACCAGAAAAGTTTCAAATTCAGAACCTAACCTAACCTAACCTAACCTAACCTAACCTAACCTAACCTAACCTAACCTAACCTAACCTAACCTAACCTAACCTAACCTAACCTAACCTAACCTAACCTAACCTAACCTAACCTAACCTTTTTTTTTTTTTTGTTTTCGCGGGGAAAGCTCATTTATTGCTACCGCCCCACCGGGAGGGAAGGTGGAACGGTTATGTTGGGTTCTACCGGCCTTACGACCCAGCCACCCGACCGCTGGGCCGAGTCCCTAACCATATATACAATTAACCTATGCCGGTAACTACCAACTAAAACCCCGCGGTGACCCTCTTCGGCGCATTAGGGACGGCCCCGGGTTTCCCGAGGCGAAAAGCACCCCGGTTTCAACCGGAACCGCCCCTGCGCGGTGCCGCCTTGCGGCCCGTCTCCAATTGGGGGGGCTCAGAAGCCCCCGCACACCGAAGGACGCCCTCGGCGTCAACGACAGCCACGAGGCCAACCACCCGTGCTGCCGTCCATCCCGGGGGGGGTCGCACGTACAATAGTACGTGTACAAAAGCGTACTGATGGGCGCTACGACAGCCCCCCGCTGCGCGCCCGCGACCCCCCGATGGCCCCTATTAGTCGCCTCTTACGACAGGCAGGGGATACCGTGGTGGAATTCTCCAAACGCCCCCAATCCACAGGGCGGAACCTTTTTTTTTTTTTTGTTGACGCGGGGAAAGCCGTTTATTGCTACCGCCCCACCGGGAGGGAAGGTGGAACGGTTATGTTGGGTTCTACCGGCCTTACGACCCAGCCTCCCGACCGCTGGGCCGAGTCCCTAATCCATATGTACAACCTATGCCGGTAACTACCAACTAAAACCCCGCGGTGACCATCTTCGGCGCATTAGGGACGGCCCCGGGTTTCCCGAGGCGAAAAGCACCCCGGTTTCAGCCGGAACCGCCCCTGCGCGGTGCCGCCTTGCGGCCCGTCTCCAATTGGGGGGGGCTCAGAAGCCCCCGCCGCCGAAGGACGCCCTCGGCGTCAACGACAGCCACGAGGCCAACCACCCGTGCTGCCGTCCATCCCGGGGGTCGCACGTACAATAGTACGTGTACAAAAGGTGTACTGATGGGCGCTGTCCAGCCCCCCGCTGCGCGCCCGCGACCCCCCGATGGCCCCTATTAGTCGCCTCTTACGACAGGCAGGGGATACCGTGGTGGAATTCTCCAAACGCCCCCAATCCACAGGGCGGGAGACGCCGGTCAGTCGTCACCCCGGCGCCTCCTTCGTCTCCGCTGGCGGCGGGAGGGATCGTTGTGCTCCCGATCCCTCTCGGCACTCTCCTTCTGCGAGATTACGGCCTCGCAGAAGTGGGCCACCGCACGCCAGGACCTCCGGCTGTCGACCATGGCGGACACCACGGCCGGCAGCGAAAGGTCACCTCCGACGACTGCTGCGAGAGCGCTGCGCTCATCGTCCCAGGCTGGACACTCCTCCAAAGTGTGTTGGGCCGTGTCCTGCGGACAGTTGTCACAATGGTGACACACGGCCGACTCCTCTGTGCCTACGATCTGACACAGGTACCGGCCGAAACACCCGTGGCCGGTGAGTACCTGTGTCAGTCGGAACGTCGCCGCGCCGTGGCGCCTGTCTAACCATTGGTCAAAGACAGGACGCACTGCCGCGACGGCCCTCGAACCCGCTGACGGGTTCTCCAGCCTGAGACGCCACTCCTCCACGGCGGCTCTGCGGAGGGAGCCACGTTTGGCCTCCACCTCTCTCGGGGCCGGTCGCTGCCCGCGCCTGAACGCCTCCTCCCGCCAGTGAAATGTGGCGGAGAGGGCCTTAGCGTCCAGGTCCCACGGGAGGAAACCGGCCAATACGCAGGCCGCCTCGAACGAGATCGTGCGGTAGCCCCTGATCGCACGCTGCGCCACTACCCGCTGTGGTTTCCGCAGCAGGGCGACGCATCGGT
Organism: Amorpha juglandis; assembly: GCA_949126905.1. Classification (NCBI taxonomy): domain Eukaryota; kingdom Metazoa; phylum Arthropoda; class Insecta; order Lepidoptera; family Sphingidae; genus Amorpha; species Amorpha juglandis. The sequence continues at coordinate 14,698,578 of OX421386.1, read as the reverse complement.
CGCTCAGGGACTCGGCCCAAACGGGACTTCCGTACAGGGCCATGGACCGCACGACTCCGGCGTACAGCCTTCGGCAAGGGATGCCAGGACCTTCCAGATTGGGCAGCAGGCTTGAAAGCGCGCCCGCTGCCCGGGACAATTTAACCCCCAACGCTTCAAAATGGGCGCGGAATTCCCATCGGCTATCTAAAATCAAACCCAAATACTTCATTTTCGATCCGATGGGAATCCGCACCCCGTTTACCACAATGTGGGCACCGGCCGGTGGCCCCTTCCGAGGCCCATGAAAGCAGATGGCCTCGGTTTTGTCGAGGGCCACCTTCAATCCCAGCCGCTGGATGCGGCTAACAACGTGGCCGGTGCCGACCGCCGCTAGGATTGCGGCGTCCTGAAAGGTCCTGGAGCTGGCCGTGACCAGCGTGTCGTCGGCGTAACAAGTGACGCCGACGCCCCAGAGGTTGGCACCACGGAGAACCCAATCAAACCCGATGTTCCACAAGAGCGGGCCCAGGACTGAGCCCTGTGGAACACCGCAGGTCATTTCTCTTCGGTGCCACCCATCGGCGCCCGGATACACTACGTCCCTATTGGAGAGGTACGAGTGCACCAGACGCCGGAGATAGGGCGGCACCTCGTGGTACCGCAGTGCTTCATGAATGCAGGCCCAGGGCAGGGAGTTAAATGCATTTGAAATATCTAAGCTAACCGCTATGACAACTTTGCCCCGGGCCACCTCTTCCTCCGCGTGTGTCTTCACCCGCAGAATCGCGTGAATAGTCGACCGACCCTTCCGAAATCCGAATTGGCAGTCGGCCAAATCGGGACCGACCCTCTCGAGATGCTCGACGAGGCGAGCGTGAATGATACGCTCGAAGAGCTTACATACCTCGTCGAGCAGCACGATGGGCCGGTAGGCCGACGGCGACTCTGCGGGTCGTCCTTCCTTCTTGAGCAGGACGAGCTTCCCGGTTACAGGGCGGAACCTAACCTAACCTAACCTAACCTAACCTAACCTAACCTAACCTAACCTAACCTAACCTAACCTAACCTAACCTAACCTAACCTAACCTAACCTAACCTAACCTAACCTAACCTAACCTAACCTAACCTAACCTAACCTAACCTAACCTAACCTAACCTAACCTAACCTAACCTAACCTAACCTAACACCCAGATCAGGCTGACTCCCCAACAGGCGCTGCGCCGATCCTCGTAGCTCAGGCCAACCTGCAGAGGAAACAACTGGCAACAGTTGAGTTCCTCCTGGAGGCCAAAAAGCGGAGGATCGACGTTGCGTTGCTCCAGGAGCCATACGTGGGGGGACAAGGTAGGGTGAGAGACCATCGCGGAGTGAGGATTTTCCAGGGAACCAATGGACAGGGGGAACCCGTCAAGTCGGCGGTGGCGGTGCTCAACGACGACTTGACGGTGACCCAATGCCCATTGCTCACCACAACCAACATCACTGTGGTGAAAATCCTAATGGGAACTCGCGAAGTGGTGGTCATCTCATTCTACTTTGAACCGGACAAACCCATAGGGCCATACCTGGAGCAGTTGGGGAATATAGTTGGAAAACTGGGTCCCAACGGAATCCTCGCGGGGGGCGACACCAATGCGAAAAGCATTTGGTGGAGCAGCGAGAGCGCTGACTGCAGGGGAGAAGAAGTGGCAGGCCTGCTTGAACAGCATGGATTGCAGGTGCTCAACGACGGCAACGCTCCCACTTTCGAGACAGTGAGAGGAGGTAGACTCCTAAAGAGCCACATAGACATCACGGCATGCACAGAGGACATCCTGAAGCTGGTGACGGACTGGAGGGTGGAAGACACCATGGCGAGCTCGGACCACAACGCAATAACGTTCAAGATTGCGAAATCTAAGATAAAATATAGCAGACAAACACAACAAACGACTAGGAAATATAATACGAAAAAAGCTAATTGGGAGAATTTTAATTTAAAATTAAATCAATTAATACTAAGTAACAAAATAACAAAATCAGAAATAGATAAAATTAATGACAAAGCAATACTAGACCAAACCGTAGACAAATATATAGATACAATAACAAAAACATGCAGTAAAACCATTCCACCAATAAAAACAAAAAGCAAAATGAACGTACCGTGGTGGTCCGGGGAACTCGCCAGGATGAAGCAGGAGACCGTCACCAGAAAAAGGAGGATCCGATGTGCAGCGCCGATTCGAAGAGCCAAGGTCGTCGGAGAGTACCTGCAATCAAAAGAAAAATATGAGAAGGCGGCAAAAGCGGCACAGATCGCTAGCTGGAAGGAGTTTTGTGGCAAACAAAATAGAGAAAATATTTGGGACGGAGTATATAGAGCGATCGGAAAAGTGTCCAAAAAAAAAAAGCATGAAGACCTGCCCTTGGTCAGTGAAGGACAAACCCTGACCGCGAAAGAGTCGGCAAAGTTATTGGCAGTAACCTTCTATCCAGAAGATGACGAGAACGAAGACAACGCAGACCATCAGCGAACAAGAAGAATGGCCGCATCGGTAAATGGTGAAGTCAATGCTGAGCACCTTGACCCACCATTTACACTGGACGAACTATATGCGGCCGCAAACAGCTTCAACGCAAAGAAAGCCCCGGGAGCAGACGGCCTAACGGCCGACATCTGTAAGCAAGCCATAGATAAGTACCCAGAATTGTACCTATCGCTGGCAAATAAGTGCCTGGAACTCGGCCACTTCCCTACCACCTGGAAGGAGGCGACGGTTGTAGTCCTCCGAAAGCCTGCTAAGGAGGATTACACCAACGCAAAGTCGTACAGGCCGATAGGACTATTGCCGGTGATGGGGAAGATACTGGAGAAGATGGTGGTGGGGCGAGTGAGGTGGTATCTCTACCCGAGGACAAGCCTCCGACAGTTTGGCTTTATGCCGCAAAGGAGCACCGAGGACTCCCTCTATGTCCTAATGAAACATATTAGAGATAAACTAGCGGAGAAAAAGATAATAGTTATCATTTCATTGGACATAGAGGGAGCCTTCGACAGCGCCTGGTGGCCGGCAATAAAGGTCAGACTGTCGGAGGAAGGATGTCCAATTAACATCCGAAGGGTAATAGATAGCTACCTCGAGAGCAGGAAAGTCAGACTAAGGTACTCCGGTGTAGAGTATGAAAGGTGGACCTCCAAAGGATGTGTGCAGGGCTCCATTGGGGGCCCAACTTTCTGGAACCTGCTCCTCGACCCACTGCTATCAGAGCTTGACAGACGGGGCAGTTACTGCCAAGCTTTCGCCGACGACGTAGTGCTCGCGTTCGACGGCCACGAGATAAACGAGATCCAAAGACAGGCCAACGAAACACTGGCCTGTGTGAGGGATTGGGGAATCAGAAACAAACTGAAGTTCGCGCCACACAAAACCCAGGCGATGGTTGTGACAAGAAAGTTGAAGTACGATTCCCCAATCCTCCACATGGGTGGTGTTGACATTGGCTTGGTGAAGGAAATTAAGATACTGGGAGTTACCATCGACTGCGGGCTAACTTTCAACACGCACGTTGCCAACGCTTGTAGGAAGGCTATTTCATTCTACAGCCAATTATCTAGGGCAGCGAGGCTGCAGTGGGGACTGGGCCCCGAGCTCGTAAAATTGTTGTACAGGGCTGTTGTGGAGCCAACAATTTTATATGCTGCTAGCGTATGGGCCCCGGCCACACGCAAGCTGGGCGTACGAAGGCAGCTCGCGATAGTGCAACGTGGCTTCGCGCAGAAGCTTGCGAAGGCCTACAGGACCGTTTCATTGAACTCGGCCCTACTGCTCGCCGGGATTTTGCCCTTGGACATCCGTATCAGGGAGAATGCCTCCCTGTACGAGATTAAAAAGGGCTACTCTCGGCGGGTAGTGGGAGACCGGGACGTGGAACGTCCTGTGGCCTTCGACAAGCTTACACACCCAGCGCAGCGCAGCGCGACAACCTACCGATGTCTGGTGGACAGTGCAGAAGTGAACCAAATCATCAACGGAGGCCCAGCCATCTTTACGGATGGGAGCAAAATAGAGGGCAAGGTCGGAGCGGCATTCTCCGTTTGGGAAAATGCCGCCGAGATCAAACACAAAAAACTAAAATTGGAATCGTTCTGCACTGTCTACCAGGCAGAGTTGCTGGCCCTCCACAGGGCGGTGGAGGAGGCGGCGAAGGGCGAGACGGACAGCTGCAGCATCCTGAGCGACTCCAGAGCAGCGTTAGACACTGTCGCAGACAGTGATTCCCTCCATCCCCTAGCGTTCGAAATTAATAAAAACATCAGACGAGCAGCCGAACGCGGCAAAATACTGAGACTATTTTGGCTAAAAGCACACGCAGGATTGGAGGGAAACGAGCGCGCGGATGAGCTCGCAAAGGATGCTGCACTGAAACTCAAGACCAAACCCAGCTACAATAGATGTCCCGTCTCATTCGTCAAACGACAGATTCGTCTAGAGTCGATTGACGAATGGAACGGGCGCTATATAGCTGGGGAAACCGCCTCGACCACAAAGCTCTTCTTCCCGTGCGCTGTGGAGGCCCATAAACTCATAGGTAAGTTATCGCTCGACTCAGTGACGACCCAGGTGTTCACGGGGCATGGCGGGTTTTCCGAGTACTTGAATCGATTCAAGTGCAAGGAGAGCCCGTCATGCATCTGTGACCCTGCAGTGCACGAGAGCATTGCACACGTGCTGACCGAATGTCCGGTGTCACTAAAAAGGCGCACTGAATTAGAACTAGAGATAAATATAGAAATTAAGACAGAAAATTTTAATATGTTATTAGAAAATAAGGACACTAGAGATAAGTTTATTCAATATTGTAAGAATGTAGCATCACAGGTAATTAAGAGAAACAAGTAGAAATAAGTTAGGCTAAGTATATAATGTATATTATATTACCTTAGCAACTAGAAATAGAATAAGATAAAATAGAATAAACTAGAAAATAAGATAGATAAGTTAGCCTTAAGGATTTTTTGTATGTAAATAAAGATAAAAAGAAATCGTTCCATAGAATAAGACTTTAGATAGGCAATAAGTAGGATACTCCCTAAGAAGGAGATAGGCAATAAGTTAGGATCTCCCAATGAAGGAGTTAGTATAGTTAGGGGTAAGTATAAATTAGAGATAGACCGCAATAGGCTCTAACGATAGTTAGGGGAACGAGAGTGGGGCATAGCGCCCCACAAAAAAAAAAAAAAAAAAAAAAAAAAAAAACCTAACCTAACCTAACCTAACCTAACCTAACCTAACCTAACCTAACCTAACCTAACCTAACCTAACCTAACCTAACCTAACCTAACCTAACCTAACCTAACCTAACCTAACCTAACCTAACCTAACCTTTTTTTTTTTTTTTTTTTTTTTTTTTTTGTTTTCGCGGGGAAAGCTCATTTATTGCTACCGCCCCACCGGGAGGGAGGGTGGAACGGTTATGTTGGGTTCTACCGGCCTTACGACCCAGCCACCCGACCGCTGGGCCGAGTCCCTACCATATGTACAACCTATGCCGGTAACTACCAACTAAAACCCCGCGGTGACCATCTTCGGCGCATTAGGGACGGCCCCGGGTTTCCCGAGGCGAAAAGCACCCCGGTTTCAGCCGGAACCGCCCCTGCGCGGTGCCGCCTTGCGGCCCGTCTCCAATTGGGGGGGGCTCAGAAGCCCCCGCCGCCGAAGGACGCCCTCGGCGTCAACGACAGCCACGAGGCCAACCACCCGTGCTGCCGTCCATCCCGGGGGTCGCACGTACAATAGTACGTGTACAAAAGCGTACTGATGGGCGCTGTCCAGCCCCCCGCTGCGCGCCCGCGACCCCCCGATGGCCCCTATTAGTCGCCTCTTACGACAGGCAGGGGATACCGTGGTGGAATTCTCCAAACGCCCCCAATCCACAGGGCGGGAGACGCCGGTCAGTCGTCACCCCGGCGCCTCCTTCGTCTCCGCTGGCGGCGGGAGGGATCGCTGTGCTCACGATCCCTCTCGGCACTCTCCTTCTGCGAGATTACGGCCTCGCAGAAGTGGGCCACCGCACGCCAGGACCTCCGGCTGTCGACCATGGCGGACACCACGGCCGGCAGCGAAAGGTCATCTCCGACGACTGCTACGAGAGCGCTGCGCTCATCGTCCCAGGCTGGACACTCTTCTAAGGTGTGTTGGGCCGTATCCTGCGGACAGTTGTCACAATGGTGACACACGGCCGACTCCTCTGTGCCTACGACCTGACACAGGTACCGGCCGAAACACCCGTGGCCGGTGAGTACCTGTGTCAGTCGGAACGTCGCCGCGCCGTGGCGCCTGTCTAGCCACTGGTCAAAGACAGGACGCACTGCCGCGACGGCCCTCGAACCCGCTGTCGGGTTCTCCAGCCTGAGACGCCACTCCTCCACGGCGGCTCTGCGGAGGGAGCCACGTTTGGCCTCCACCTCTCTCGGGGCCGGTCGCTGCCCGCGCCTGAACGCCTCCTCCCGCCAGTGAAATGTGGCGGAGAGGGCCTTAGCGTCCAGGTCCCACGGGAGGAAACCGGCCAATACGCAGGCCGCCTCGAACGAGATCGTGCGGTAGCCCCTGATCGCGCGCTGCGCCACTACCCGCTGTGGTTTCCGCAGCAGGGCGACGCATCGGTCGCTCAGGGACTCGGCCCAAACGGGACTTCCGTACAGGGCCATGGACCGCACGACTCCGGCATACAGCCTTCGGCAAGGGATGCCAGGACCTTCCAAATTGGGCAGCAGGCTAGAAAGCGCGCCCGCTGCCCGGGACAATTTAACCCCCAACGCTTCGAAGTGGGCACGGAATTCCCATCGGCTATCTAAAATCAAACCCAAATACTTCATCTTCGAGCCGATGGGAATCCGCACCCCGTTCACCACTATGTGGGCACCGGCCGGTGGCCCTTTCCGAGGCCCATGAAAGCAGATGGCCTCGGTTTTGTCGAGGGCCACCTTCAACCCTAGCCGCTGGATGCGGCTAACTACGTGGCCGGTGCCCACCGCCGCCAGGATTGCGGCGTCCTGGAAGGTCCTGGAGCTGGCCGTGACCAGCGTGTCGTCGGCGTAACAAGTGACGCCGACGCCCCAGAGGTTGGCACCACGGAGAACCCAATCAAACCCGATGTTCCACAGCAGCGGGCCCAGAACTGAGCCCTGTGGAACACCGCAGGTCATTTCTCTTCGGTGCCACCCGTCGGCGCCCGGATACACTACGTCCCTATGGGAGAGGTACGAGTGCACCAGACGCCGGAGATAGGGCGGCACCTCGTGGTACCGCAGTGCTTCGTGAATACAGGCCCAGGGCAGTGAGTTAAATGCATTCGAAATATCCAAACTGACCGCTATGACAACTTTGCCCCGGGCCACCTCTTCCTCCGCGTGTGTCTTCACCCGCAGAATCGCGTGAATTGTCGACCGACCCTTTCGAAATCCGAATTGACAATCAGCCAAATCGGGACCGACCCTCTCGAGATGCTCGACAAGGCGAGCGTGAATGACTCGCTCGAAGAGTTTAGCGACCTCGTCGAGCAGCACGATGGGCCGGTAGGCCGACGGCGACTCTGCGGGTCGTCCTTCCTTCTTGAGCAGGACGAGCTTCCCGGTTTTCCAACGCGACGGGAAGACGCCCTGCTCGAGACACGCGGAGAACAGGCTGCGGAGCCTCGGACCCAGGTACTCGACGGCTGCGACCCAGGCCTTTCCTGGGATTCCGTCGAGCCCCGGGGCGGTGTTCTTGCCCCGCAGCCGAAGCACTGCCGCCCGCAATTCCGCGGGCGAAACCTCTGGGACATCCCTTGCCGAACTCGACGATGGCGCCGACTCGCGGGGCGCCATCGGTGGAGGAGTGGTCTCCACGGTGGCCGGAAATAAGGCCGCGACGACTTCAGCCAGAAGCTGTGGCTGGAGACCCTGCGACAGCGGGGGCGCCCAGGGGCGGAGCTTGTTCATCGCCACCTTATACGGACGCCCCCACGGGTCGCTGTCGAGGGTCTGCAGAAACTCCCTTCTCGCCGCGACCTTAGACCTCTTGATGGCCACCTGCAGCGCTCTCTTCGCCTCTTTGTAGAGGCCGTAGAGCTGCCGCTCCTGGTCTTCGTGATCCGCCGGCCTTAGACGGCGACGACGGTGCCTGGCGTACTGGCGGCGTGCTGTAACGCAAGCAACGCGCAACTGCGCCAGCTCCTCCGACCACCAGTACACCTGGCGTCGGGGCGGGAGGCGCCGGATCCGGGGCATGGCGGCGTCACAAACGTCAGTCATCGCCACCCCGAACCACTCCGCCTCCTCCTCAACCCGTGTCGGCCCATCCGGCACGGGGAGCCACGACACGACCAGAGCGGCAAGTTCTAGGGCCTCTTTATTGAGGCGCTTCGTAGCCCACCGCGGGCCGTCCTGATGCGGGGCACTCGGTCCACCACCGGGCTGGGCGATGGCGGACGCGGAGACGTCGAACCTGATGTAACGATGGTCCGATAACGTCTCCACGCCCGCGAGGACCTTCCAGCCCTGGACACGGCGTGCGACGGCTGGACTCCCAAACGACAAATCAACTATGGAGCCGCCATTTTGCCGCACGCACGTGTCCACCGACCCCCTATTCAGGACGGCCAGACCTGCCGAGATCGCCCATTCCTCCAGGACCTCACCGCGTACATCGGTCGCCGACGAGCCCCAAGCCACGGACTTGGCGTTGAAGTCGCCGGCGACGATTGCCGGGTGAGGTTGGCCTTGCACCACCAGGGCCCCCAGCTGAACGAGAAAAGATTCGAATTCAGACAAGGGTCTGTTGGGAGAAAAATACACTCCGACTATCCAAATACCTCCCAACAGAGCCGCGACGCACCCCCGACCCTTCAGAATCTTCGCAAACGGGGGGGCGCCAGCGGCACCCTGGGTAATTAAGGCCACCGAGCCGTCGAGGTCCCCCGCCCAGTTATCGCGGGGAGGGACAAAGTATGGCTCGGCGACCACGACCACTTGCACCGACCACTGCGCCATGCTTTGGGTTAAAAGATCCTGGGCACGGGCGCAGTGGTTGATGTTCGCCTGGAGGAACTTTAAATCCATTACTGATGGGCGATCTCCTCCACTTCCATCTCTGCCGGTGGGCTCTGCGACTGCGACTGGGCCGTGGCCTCAGTGGCAGCCGGTCTCCCTCTTCGGGGTGGGCGCCGGAACTTGCGGGAGGAGGCAGGACATGCCTTCCCCCCGACCTGATGCCCGGCAGGCTTGCCGGCCGCAGCGCAGACTGCGCAGTTCGGCGCGGCTTCACAACCACGGGCCTTGTGGCCCGGCTGACCGCAGCGATAGCACAATTCGCTGCGGTCAGTACTGCATGTGCAGTGCTCCCGCACGTGCCCCGACTCGAGGCAGCGGAAGCACCGCAATGGTCGCGGCTCGAGCACAGAAACTCGAGCCGCTACCCAACCGATCAAAAGACGGCCTGCTCCCTTTACCTTCTGGGCCGCCTTGACAGGCAATTTGGCCCAGACCGTTCCGAGACCCGACCTGTCAGGCCGGATCTCCCCAACCTTGACCAGTTCCAGGGCACACCCACCGGCCTTGGAGAGGGCCGCTGCGACCGATTCGGGGGTGGCTGTATAGTCCAGCCCCGACAGTCGCAGCTCCGCGTTTTTGGTTGGTCGGGAGACACGGATGTCCTCCGACCCTTGAAAACACTCCCTGAGCCTCGCGGCTAGGGAGTCGGCCCTCTCCTCACTGTTGGCCCCGGGCACCTCGTACATTGGGGCACCCGTGGCCGCAAACTTCGGCTTCAGCCTCGTTATGTTGAGGCCGGTGAGGTCTACCTTGCCCTGGGCCTCTGTAAGAACTTGAGCGTATGAAAGACCCTTTTTCACAGCCTCCGGTGTTAAAGATATAACAACCGCCGCAGAGCGCGGCGGGCGCAGCTTCGGCTCAGCCTTTCGGGGCTGCTGCTGTTGTTGCGAGGTTGCCGGTTGAACGCTGCGTTTTGCCTTCTTCTTAGAGTTCTTACTCACCACCACGTTCCATGGAGTGTCCATGGACACCGGCGCCGGTGGCAGTGGGCGAGGCTCATGAGGCGTGTTCTTCTTCGCCTTCTTCTTGTTCTTGCCCTTGGCGGGCTTAGTGGGCCGCTCAGAGTTGGCGGCGGCCGCTATTGGTGGCGTTGGAGCCCATGAGGGCCCGGCCACAGCAGCAGGAATCGCGGCAACCGGAGCAGGAGCAGGAGCTGCGGGAGCAGCAGTGGCGGGGACAAGTTGTGCCGTCCCCTTGCCTTTCCCCTTCCCCTTCCCTTTCCCTTTGCCCACCACTGTTTGCGGCGGCGGGAGCTCAGGTGATGGCTTGACCTGACTGGCCCTGGTCTCATGGGCCAATGGCGGCCTTTGAGCGGGCCCCATGAGAGCCGACTCGAACCTTGCCGTAAGGCGAGCCTCGAGGCGTTCCATGGCCTCCGTCGTCTCCGCTGCGCTCTTATCCGCCTCTAGCTGGTCGAGGCGGCGGCGGAGAGCAGCAATCTCTTCCGACTGCTGTTTTTTCTCCGCCTCGTGGCGGGCGCACAACTCCCTCCATTTGTTTGCCTCATCCTGGAGGCGAGCCATCACCGCAGTCTCCGGCTGTTCGATAAACTTCTGTATCCGCTCAGAGACCACCTTCAGGCACTTCTGATAAGTGCCCTTCAGGTTGCCGGACTTTGCGTTTACGATTTTTATCATCTTGCTGCACTCCTTCAAGTCCTCGAGGACGATGACTCTGTCCTCCTGGTCAGCCCACTCCATTGGAATAGTCTCCTTCGGTGGCGCCGGCGACTTCAGATAAAGGCGTAGCCTATCCGCCATTTCGTCTTCGGCTTTCTGCCTGGCAGCCTCTCGCCGAGCCTTTAGCTCCTCCTGGGCTTTTGACATGCCGGCATACTTACCGGTCGCCGCTGGGCGACCCCGTCCTCGGGGTGATGTTCGTGCGCATTTGGCGCCGATACCACTCTCGGTGTCACTGGAGCGCGAGGAGCGAGAGCGAATTGAGTCGGTCTCACTCCCCTGCCACATGCGCCCCCTTGACACCCGCGAAGAAGCCCGACTGTGCCTGGGCCCAGGCGTAACTACCGGGCTAGGCACTGGCCTCTCCGCCGCTACCATCTCTTTGGGCTTCGCGCCCACCTCCTCCACTACGACCTCCACTACGTCCACGGGCTTGCGCCCCTCCGCCTCTCCGGACCCCGACTGGGATATCAGAGCAGGCAACTTCTCAATTATGATTTTAGGGTTTAAATTGACAATATCCATAAAATTCCCACGAGTATGGGGGAAATAAACGGTCCACCCAGGCAGAGCCCCCTGTACCTGGGTAAGCCTAGGCGTAACCCGCACGGAGTTTCGGCTGGACTCCGGCGGGGGGTCGCACTAACGACCGAACTTCCCATCGGCCATGCATCCCCTCGCGGTGCGCCGCCGCTTGGGATTCGGGGTAACTTTTTATAGAGGTTTTCTACCTCGCGGCCCGGGCGGTGAAGCCAAGACCCTCGGTCCGGTGAGAGCGCGAGACATGTCCACAGACCTCCCACCGGATTACGATATACGACGGTGACAGCGGAAGAGAGGGTCCCTCCCACTGCCCGCTCGGCGGCGGGATGAGCGCACACCGAGCCCGCCGACACCCCCGAGACAGAACCCGGAGGTAGCCCGAATAACGAGCCCCACAACACGAAGGCCGCCGCAACAGGCGACGACCCCCAACCACACTGTCAGGATATCGGCCGTCGGTCAACATGAACAAGATGACCGCCGTTGCCCAGGGTGCACCACGAGGAGGTTTCCTGACTTCGCACCCCAACCTAACCTAACCTAACCTAACCTAACCTAACCTAACCTAACCTAACCTAACCTAACCTAACCTAACCTAACCGCAAGATAGAGGGCAAGGTCGGAGCGGCATTCTCCGTTTGGGAAAATGCCGCCGAGACCAAACATAAGAAACTCAAATTGGAATCGTTCTGCACTGTCTACCAGGCAGAGTTGCTGGCCCTCCGCAGGGCGGTGGAAGAGGCAGCGAATGGCGAGGCGGACAGCTGCGGCATCCTGAGCGACTCCAGAGCAGCGCTGGACACTGTCGCAGACAGTGGTTCCCTCCATCCCCTAGCGTTCGAAATCAATAATATCATCAGACGAGCAGCCGAACGCGGCAAAATACTGAGTTTATTTTGGCTGAAAGCACACGCAGGGTTGGAGGGAAACGAGCGCGCGGACGAGCTCGCAAAGGATGCTGCACTGAAACTCAAAACCAAACCCAGCTACAATAGATGTCCCGTCTCATTCGTCAAACGACAGATTCGTCTAGAGTCGGTTGACGAGTGGAACGGGCGCTATATAGCTGGGGAAACCGCCTCGACCACAAAGCTCTTCTTCCCGAGCGCTGTGGAGGCCCATAAACTCATAGGTAGGTTATCGCTTGACTCAGTGACGACCCAGGTGCTCACGGGGCATGGCGGGTTTTCCGAGTACTTGAATAGATTCAAGTGCAAGGAGAGCCCGTCATGCATCTGTGACCCTGCAGTGCACGAGAGCATTGCACATGTGCTGACCGAATGTCCGGTGTCATTAAAAAGGCGCACTGAACTAGAACTAGAGATAAATATGGAAATTAAGACAGAAAATTTTAATATGTTATTAGAAAATAAGGACACTAGAGATAAGTTTATTCTATATTGTAAAAAAGTAGCACTACAAGTAATAAATAGGAATAAGTAGAAATAAGTTAGGCTAAGTATATAATGTTGATTATAGTACTCTAGCAACTAGAAATAGAATAAAATAAAATAGAATAAACTAGTTAAATAAGATAGATAAGTTAGCCTTAAGAACCTATGTATGTAAATAAAGATAAAAAAAGATATCGTTCCATAGTATAAGACTTTAGATAGGCCATAAGTAGGACACTCCCTACGAAGGAGTTAGGCGATAAGTAGGTTCACCCAAAGAAGGTGATAGAATAGTTAGGAGGTAAGCTATTACAGAGAGAGACCGTAAAGACTCTAGAATTCTCTAGGGGAACGAGAGTGGGGCATAGCGCCCCACAAAAAAAAAAAAAAAAAAAAAAAAAAAAAAAAAAAAAAACCTAACCTAACCTAACCTAACCTAACCTAACCTAACCTAACCTAACCTAACCTAACCTAACCGAGTCGCACTCCGAACGCGGTCGGAGTCGGATCATTTTTGAGCCGCTCCGCACGGAAAAAATCCGGAAAATTAGCAAAGTTGTGATAAGTGTACCGTGTTATACACCGTTGTGTGCGGAATCGCAAGGCGCACCTAAGCGGCCTATTTGTGTGTGTGCACGACAATTGTGCGAAGTACAAAGTGCAAAAAACTAGTTCGGTGAAAGTTTTTTCGTTTTATCTCGTCGAAACGATCGACGACCCCCAAATTTTTTTGGGCGGCCAGCAAGTCCCCGTCGAGCCCTACAAAACGAGCTGTCGCGTTCCGCGCGGTCACTTATAGTTTCGTGGCAAAAGCCAAAAAAACAAGTGGCCACGTGGCACGTGCACCGTGATCCAGGGCTCCGGGGACAATTCTGACTACGCAGCGGGCTGCGCACCGTTGCGGCGATTGGGGAGGCATTTTGCCCCACCCCAAAATTCGACAACTGACGGCGCCGGGGGCGAAAAACGAAAATTCCGGGAATTTTTCCATCAGTTTTTCTGCTCTAAGTCCGCGAAACGATCTGCGACACCACCATCTCTAGTCGCCATCGCCAAGCCCTCGCCGAGACGCGTCCAACGACGCCTCACACGCTTGGCGGGCGCTGGTAGTTTCGTGGCTTAGAGCAAAAAACCACATTCCCGGAAAACACGTGCGACAGGATCCAGGAGCCGCACCCGAAAACTGAGTACCAGGGGAGGAGCGGTACACCGAGCACCATCAGGAGGCAGTCTGGAAACCACCACCTTTAGTCAGTAATCTAGATCTGTAAGTGTTTTTCTGGATTTTTATCGGTTTTTCGGGATTTGCGAGCCTGGAAGGGGGGAAGACCGTCTTCCCACACCGCCAATCGAAGTGCATCACCATCTTGCGCCTTCATTTTTAATTCCAGGACGCTGGCCCGAAAGACCGATTTTTAAGGACCTAAAAACCCCCAAATTTTTTAAAATATAGTTTTAATTAAAAATCTCGGAAACTATCAGGTTTTGTTAGAAAATAGTTGCAGATTTGAAATCCCAACGTAGTTGGGATTTTCAATAAAGTTGGAATTTTCATCCCCAACAATAATCTGCAAAAACTTTCCCCCCCCCCCAAAAAATTTCCAAAAATTTTTCGATCTCAAAATTTTTAAAATTCACTCTAAACTAACATATTCCCTTTACCCACCACCCCTACCCCATTTTCGGCCCAAAAATTTTTTCCAAAAATTTTAGTAAAGTTACATTAAAATCTGAATTAAATAGCTTTTGACATAGAGTTTTCAACCGGTGAGCTTCTTTTACAAGCAGGAATACGAAAACTCAAAAAACTTCAGTTTTATTCTTTAAAGCTGAAAACACCACAGGGAGAAAGTACGGTCCGAGACAAAGAGAACAAGCCCAAACTCGGGTAATTTCCGCCAAAAAACGAGAAGGCCGCAGCGAAAACAAGGTTTTCGGGCGGCCATCTTGGAAAACTACAAACTCGTATATCTCCGAGATCTCAAGAGATAGATTGCTCGTGTTTGGGTTTGCCTCAAAGGTCTTTAGAAGACCTGTAAACCTAGATACTCTAGGTAGAGTTTTACCGAACTCTACAAAAAACTTCTTCTAAAAAATTAAATAAAATAAAGAAGAAGTTTCTACACTCCATAGAAACTGACGCAGAGGGTGGTAGAGACCTGCCCCATATAGACCAGACCTCTCTAGGTCTAAAACCTGGGAAAACCTAGAATAAAAATAGTATAAGGCATAGAATATAAGTAGTATTAAGTAGCTCTAAGACAAAATTGTAGACAAGCATACCGGTACTACACGTATTGCTTACGACGTCCAGGCGACGGAAAAATAGAAGTAGGACACTACTCGTAAACGAGTAAACAAACTCTATTGAGCTGCTTTATATATCGTTTGACAAAAATTGCCATGCAATATTGACTCCTACAGGCCTTTTACACCTGTAGGAACTTTTTACAACTGTTATTTCTGGACGAGAACCCCAACGACCGAAACCACCTAAAGAAATGTTCAGGACACCAGCAAAAGGACTGAGCCAACAGAGCAGAACCCCTGAGGAGCACAGCCCAAAGAAGACCGGAGGTACCAAAGTGGCACAGGCCCGCCGAAGCCTCGAATATCAAATCGAGAAGTCAATGGAGTCGGGAACGGCAGGACCCTCGGGGCTAGGACTGTGCACAGGGACGGGGAAGAAGGACACAGTCACCACCCAAAAGCCGAACATCATGACGCGAGCAGTCGGACATCCTAACAGGATGGTAGAGGCAAAGACGTGCTTGATCAAAATAAAGACACAAATAAATAATAGTCGAAACCTGAAGACGGAGATCAGGATGGACGTCATTGATGCGGCAGATAGGCTGTATAAGATATTGAAGGAAATTGAGGCAGATAGAAAACAGCAGCAGCAGGAAGGAGAAAAGGAAAGATTCCCCTCGCCACAACAATCCCAATCACCACAGAAGCAAGCAACAAGTGAAACAGAAGTAACAGCACTGGAGAAGAAAATAATGGAAAAATTGGAAGAACACACAAAACTATTAAAAAGAAGTAAAGAAGAGATCAAGGAAATAAACAAAGAAATCAAAGAACATCGAGAAGAATGGAAAGATGCACGGAGCTATGCGAGTGTAGCGGCTAGTTCACCCAAACCGAAACCTATGGTGGCGGAGACACAAACAGCACTACACTCGATCATAGTGACGTCAAAAGACGAGGGGAAAACTGGGGAACAAATCTTTGAGAACATCAGAAAGACGATAAACGCCAAAGAGGAAGGACTCCAAATAGATAGAATAAGAAAAGCCAAAGACAGAAAAGTAATAATAGGGTGCTCTTCGAAGGAAGGAATAGGAAAGATAAGGGAAAAGATAAAAGGAGGAGGAGAGCTTGACGTAATAGAAGTAAGGAACAAAGACCCGCTCATCTTACTGAAAGATGTGCTAAATCATAATAGCGACGAGGACATTTTGCAGGCACTGAAGACCCAGAATAGACATCTTTTGGGGGTGGTGAAGGAAGGGGAAATTATGGTCAAATTTAAAAAAAGGGCAAGAAATCCCTTAACAACGAATATCATCATCCAGGTTGTACCACGAATATGGCGGACGCTGACCGAGGCCGGGGCGGTCCACATAGACGTGCAAAGGATTAGAGTTGCAGACCAGTCCCCCCTGATCCAATGTACTCGTTGCTTGGGTTTCGGACATGGCAGGAGACACTGCTCGGAACAGGTGGAAGTGTGCAGTCACTGTGGAGGACCGCACATGAGGAAGGAGTGCCCAGATTGGTTGGCAAATGCACCTCCCACCTGCAGTAACTGTCACAAGGTTAGAATGAGTGGAACGGACCACAACGCGTTTAGCACTGACTGCCCGGTAAGGAAGCGATGGGACGCAATAGCACGGGCGAAGGTCGCATATTGCTAAGGGCGTCCCAAAGCTATCCAAAGTGGGGAATACTTCTAACGCTGCAAGGCCATTTCTGATAGCTCAAGCCAACCTTCAACGTAAAAAACTCGCAACTGAGGAGCTGATGATGCAGGCAAAGGAGAAGAAAATGGCCTTTGCATTTCTCCAGGAGCCGTATGTGGGGGGCTCAAGTAGAGTGAGGAATTACGGAGGCGCCAGAATCTTCCAAAACACAAATGGAGAGGGAGATGTTAAGGCTGCAATAGCAATCTATGACGACAACATCAACGTCATACAGTGCCCAGAATTCACCACCAACAACATCGCGGTGGTGAAATTTCTCACACAAAGGGCAAAAGAGATAGCGCTGATATCATTCTACTTTGAGCCAACCACACCCCTGGAGCCATACCTGAACCAACTTAGAGGTATAACGCGAAGACTGGGACGGGCCCATATTCTCATAGGCGGAGACACAAACGCCAAGAGCACATGGTGGGGTAGCACCAAGACAGACACCAGAGGAGAGATGATGTCAAGCTTTCTCGAGGAGCTGGGCTTTCAGGTGCTGAACGTCGGATTCACTCCAACTTTCGACACTATAAGAGGCGGAGTGACGTACACCAGTCACGTCGACATCACGGCATGCTCGGCGGATCTTCTCGGATTGGTGGAGGACTGGAAGGTGCACGAAGACGTAGTGAGCTCAGACCACAATACTATTATGTTCAAGCTAAAAATAGGTAAAATTCAGGAAGTAACAATTAAGAGAACCACCAGGATACACAACACGCAGAAAGCAAATTGGGCACGGTTTAATGCTAAACTGGAAGATCTAATTAAAGAAAACAAAATTAATAAAACAGAAATAGACAAAATAAACAGTAAACAGGAAATGGACAAAACAATAGAAAAATATACCAAAATTATTACGCAAGCATGCGAAGAAACCATACCACACAAAAAACATAATAGTATACTTACCATCCCATGGTGGACGAAGGAGCTCACTGCACTGAAGAGGGACACCACCACCAAGAAGAGAAGAATCCGCTGCGCCGCTCCGGTCCGAAGAAAGCTGGTAGTGGACGCGTACCTGGAAGCAAAAGAGAAATATGAAGAAGAAGCAAAGAAGGCTCAAGCAAGAAGCTGGAAGGAGTTTTGCGGGAACCAGGGAAAGGAGCAAATGTGGGATGGGATATACAGGGCCATCAGGAGAACGACAAAAAGGCAGGAAGACGAGCCCCTCACAAAGGAGGGCAACGTACTGAGCCCGAAGGAGTCCGCAAGGTACCTGGCAGAAGTCTTCTATCCAGAAGACCGACAGGAAGAAGACAATGCATACCACCAGCAAGTCAGGGGACTAGCTGACACTATAAATGTTGGACAGGATGATGGACATCAAGATCCACCATTCACGGAACATGAGATAAGGACAGCAGCCATGAGCTTTAACCCCAAGAAAGCCCCCGGAGCAGATGGTCTCACTGCAGACATCTGTAAGCAGGCTATTCTCCAGAGTCCTGCACTCTACCTGTCACTGGCTAACAAATGCCTGCAGATAGGCCACTTCCCTACCATCTGGAAGGAGGCCACGGTCATTGTCCTCCGAAAACCCGGACGGGAGGACTATACGATTCCCAAATCGTATAGACCGATCGGCCTGTTACCAGTGATGGGTAAGATTCTGGAGAAAGTAGTGGTGGCAAGAGTTAAATGGCATCTACTCCCTAGGATGAGTACCCGGCAGTTTGGCTTTATGCCGCAGAGGAGCACTGAAGACTCCCTCTATATCTTGGTTAACCATCTGAGGAATAAGTTAACACAAAAAACAATTACAGCACTGATATCCTTGGATATAGAGGGGGCCTTCGATGGTGCTTGGTGGCCGGCTATTAGAGTCAGACTGTCGGAGGAAAAATGTCCGAAAAATCTGAGACGGGTAGTAGATAGCTATTTTGAGAGCCGCAAAGTAAGGGTTCGCTTCGCCGGGGAAGAACACACGAGATGGGCCTCCAAGGGATGCGTTCAAGGATCCATTGGGGGCCCACTCATGTGGAACCTGCTCCTCGACCCATTGCTCAAAGAGCTTGATAGACGGGGTGATTACTGCCAGGCCTTTGCGGACGACATAGTTCTGGTATTCAGTGGTACGGTAGAGGAAATCCAGCGGAAGGCCAACTCGGCCCTAGCGTTTGTCCATGATTGGGGAACAAAAAACAAACTGCGCTTTGCACCGCAGAAAACCAAAGCCATGGTGCTCACGAGGAAACTCCAACACGATACACCAATTCTCCACATGGGCGGCGCCGACATAGGCCTTGTAACACAAATGAAGATTCTGGGCCTCACCATTGACGCTAAACTAACTTTCGGTGCACATGTAGCAGAGATTTGTAAAAAGTCTATTGACTTTTACAAGCGCCTGGCAAGAGCGGCTAAGGTTCAATGGGGGCTCGGGCCAGAGATAATAAGAACGCTGTACACAGCGGTCGTAGAGCCCACAATCCTGTATGCGGCCAGTGCATGGGCGCCCGCGTCCAACAAGCGGTATATACAAAAGCAGCTCAATACAGTTCAGCGCGGTTTCGCGCAGAAGTTGACGAAGGCCTACAGGACGACCTCGCTTAACTCGGCCATACTACTTGCTGGGATCCTCCCACTCGACGTACGAGTAAGGGAGGCTGCCCTTCTTTACGAAGTAAAGAAGGGACACTCCCAGCAGGTGGTAGGGGACCGGGTGGTGGAGAGTCCTGTGCCCTTCGTCAACTTAAACCATCCAGCGCGACGACGGAGCAGAGAATTCCAAAGCCTGATGGACGGTGCAGAATTGGAGCGATACGTCGGTGAAAATCTGTGTATTTTCACCGACGGGAGTAAAATGGAAGGGAAGGTAGGGGCGGCGCTCTCCATCTGGGACGGCGCCGCAGAAGTTAGAGCCATCAAACTCAAACTCGAGGAATACTGCACCGTCTACCAGGCGGAATTACTAGCTCTGAAAGCGGCTACCGATGAGCTGCTGAAGAAGAAGCCTCGGGATTGCTGCATCTTCAGTGATGCCATGTCCGCCCTCGAAGTCATCGCCAGAGGCGATTCCCTCCACCCATTAGCGTTCCAAATCAACACAAATTTGGAAAAACTCGACGAACGCGGCCAGAAAGTCCATCTTTTCTGGATCAAGGCGCATATTGGGTTGGAGGGGAACGAGAGGGCGGACATGCTCGCGAAGGATGCAGCAAGGTACCTTAAAACCCGGTCTCAGTACGACTGGTGCCCGGTTTCATTCGTCAAACGACAAATCCGAAAGGAGTCGATTGACGAATGGAACCGGAGATACCGGGCGGAAGAAACCGGCAAGGTAACAAAGCTCTTCTTCCCGGACGCGAGAGAGGCGCACAGACTGGTGCGCAAGATTGAAATCAACCCCGTTCTAACCCAGGTGTTCACGGGGCATGGCGGGTTCTCCGAATACTTGCACCGTTTCAAGTGTAAGGAGAGCCCGGCGTGCATCTGTGACCCTGGGAAGAACGAGAGCATAACGCATGTGTTAACCGAATGCCCTGTATATGCAAAAGAAAGGACTGACCTAGAAATAGATCTAGAAGTAGAAATAAATGATAAGAATTTCAATGTAATAATGAAAGAAACAGAATCTAGAAATAAGTTTATAAGATACTGCATAAATATAGCAACTAGAATAATAAATAGAAATAAGTAGGAAATAAGACGTACTATAAGGTGTAATATAAGATTACACACAACTAGTCGTAAGAAACAATGTAACTAATAATAGCAAGTAAATAATATGTAGTAGAAATAAGGTAAATATAAGTAAAATAAGTAGAATAAGTTAAAATGTAAGATTTGAAAATAAAGAAAAACTGAAAAAATTATTGAACCCAAAAACAAAAAAATATTAGCTAGGCAAAATAGGTTTAGGATCCCAGACCTAGGGATTAGGGAATATAGGAGTAGATAGGAGGTTTGTATACTATATAGAGACAGCAATACAAAGAGCTCTAACATTCGTTAGGGGTTCGAGAGTGGGGCACAGCGCCCCACAAAAAAAAAAAAAAAAAAAAAAAAAAAAACCTAACCTAACCTAACCTAACCTAACCTAACCTAACCTAACCTAACCTAACCTAACCTAACCTAACCTAACCTAACCTAACCTAACCTAACCTAACCTAACCTAACCTAACCTAACCTAACCTAACCTAACCTAACCGAACCGAACCAACACAAACAGAGAGGGAAGAGATGACTTTAACGACAACAGAGGGAAGCAGAGAGACAGAAGTAATTAGTGAAGAACTGAAGGGAAGATTGGAAGAACACATGAGGGCACTACAAGAAACAAAGGAGGCCATGGAAAGAGTGAGTGAGGAATTGTGCAGGCACCGCGAAGAGACAAGATGTCAAATGACATATGCGAGTGCTGTCGCCGGTCCCCCAAAAGCCAAAGTGGCTGAGGTGGCTACGGCGCTACACTCGATCGCGGTGACCTCCAATGACGGTGAAGAAAAAGGCGATGAAATAATGGAAAAAATAAGGAAGGCCGTGAAAGCTAAAGAAGACGGAATAAAAATAGATAGGATACGAAAAGCTAAGGACGGGAAAGTCATCGTAGGATGCCAGGACAAAAAAGAACTAGTCAAAATCAAAAGGAACATTCAGGAAAACGAAAAAAGCTTAAATATAGAAGACATCCAAAATAAAGACCCTCTTGTAATTCTAAAATTTGTCTTGAACAGCCACTCCGATGAGGACATAATAAACGCCATAAATCAGCAAAACAGGAACGTACTGGACAAGATAGAGAGTGGGAAGCAGAGGATGGAGGTGACCCACAGGAGAAGAGCACGGAACCCACTGTTGGCCCACGTCATCCTGCGTGTTTCGCCCCAAATCTGGCGAGCTTTTGTGGATACCGGCGCGCTGTTTGTGGACGTCCAGAGGGTCAGGGTAGAAGACCAGTCCCCGCTTGTCCAATGCTCAAAGTGTTTGGGCTATGGACACGGGAGGCGCTTCTGCCACGACTCTCTGGAGGCCTGCAGTCACTGCGGCGGGCCTCACAAAAGACCAGAGTGCGCGGAATGGCTCGCAGCAAAGAAACCAACCTGCTGCAACTGCCAAAGGGCGAAGCAGGCGGACGTGGGTCATAATGCTTTCAGTGAGGAGTGTCCAGTACGTAGAAAATGGGACATGCTAGCACGATCCAGCATAGGATATTGCTGAGGGCAGAAACACAACACCAGATGGCAAGCGAAAAACAACGGTCGTTACAACATCGACACAAACAAAAGGGAACGGCAAGGTTGCGTTGGCGCTGCCTTTTGAAGGTAAGACCGAAAAATGGAAAGATGAGGACAAGTGTATATGCTGGAATAAAAAAGGGGGAATGGTACTGGAATGTATAACATATGGCTATATAATGACAGTACATAGCAGAATGGCGGAGTGAAAAAGAAGGAATAAACGATAAAGAAGTTGTAAAACCGAGAAACTACGCAAAGCCAAAGAACACCAGATGGAGTGGCAAGTACAGGGTGGAAGTAAAATAGGAATAGGAAGACAAGATAGATAGGAACAAGAAATGTATATAAAGGAGGAACATTAGATAAAGGATATACCCAGAATAAATACAAATTGGACATAGGACATCAGATAGAAGAAGTAGGACACATCGAGAAAATAGAAGATACAAGAACAGGAAAAGAATCGGAACATTGAACTCAACCACAGGGAAATAAAAAAAAAAGTACGATGTATAAGGGCCCTGAAATCTACATCAGGGGTACGAGAGTGGGGCATAAAGCCCCACAACGAAAAAAAAAAAAAAAAAAAAAAACCGAACCGAACCGAACCGAACCGAACCGAACCGAACCGAACCGAACCGAACCGAACCGAACCGAACCGAACCGAACCGAACCGAACCGAACCGAACCGAACCGAACCGAACCGAACCGAACCGAACCGAACCGAACCGAACCGAACCGAACCGAACCGAACCGAACCGAACCGAACCGAACCGAACCGAACCGAACCGAACCGAACCGAACCGAAAAAAAAAAAAAAAAAAAAAAAAAAAAAAAAAAAAAAAAAAAAAAAAAAAAAAAAAAAAAAAAACCTAACCTAACCTAACCTAACCTAACCTAACCTAACCTAACCTAACCTAACCTAACCTAACCTAACCTAACCTAACCTAACCTAACCTAACCTAACCTAACCTAACCTAACCTAACCTAACCTAACCTAACCTAACCGAACCGAACCAACACAAACAGAGAGGGAAGAGATGACTTTAACGACAACAGAGGGAAGCAGAGAGACAGAAGTAATTAGTGAAGAACTGAAGGGAAGATTGGAAGAACACATGAGGGCACTACAAGAAACAAAGGAGGCCATGGAAAGAGTGAGTGAGGAATTGTGCAGGCACCGCGAAGAGACAAGATGTCAAATGACATATGCGAGTGCTGTCGCCGGTCCCCCAAAAGCCAAAGTGGCTGAGGTGGCTACGGCGCTACACTCGATCGCGGTGACCTCCAATGACGGTGAAGAAAAAGGCGATGAAATAATGGAAAAAATAAGGAAGGCCGTGAAAGCTAAAGAAGACGGAATAAAAATAGATAGGATACGAAAAGCTAAGGACGGGAAAGTCATCGTAGGATGCCAGGACAAAAAAGAACTAGTCAAAATCAAAAGGAACATTCAGGAAAACGAAAAAAGCTTAAATATAGAAGACATCCAAAATAAAGACCCTCTTGTAATTCTAAAATTTGTCTTGAACAGCCACTCCGATGAGGACATAATAAACGCCATAAATCAGCAAAACAGGAACGTACTGGACAAGATAGAGAGTGGGAAGCAGAGGATGGAGGTGACCCACAGGAGAAGAGCACGGAACCCACTGTTGGCCCACGTCATCCTGCGTGTTTCGCCCCAAATCTGGCGAGCTTTTGTGGATACCGGCGCGCTGTTTGTGGACGTCCAGAGGGTCAGGGTAGAAGACCAGTCCCCGCTTGTCCAATGCTCAAAGTGTTTGGGCTATGGACACGGGAGGCGCTTCTGCCACGACTCTCTGGAGGCCTGCAGTCACTGCGGCGGGCCTCACAAAAGACCAGAGTGCGCGGAATGGCTCGCAGCAAAGAAACCAACCTGCTGCAACTGCCAAAGGGCGAAGCAGGCGGACGTGGGTCATAATGCTTTCAGTGAGGAGTGTCCAGTACGTAGAAAATGGGACATGCTAGCACGATCCAGCATAGGATATTGCTGAGGGCAGAAACACAACACCAGATGGCAAGCGAAAAACAACGGTCGTTACAACATCGACACAAACAAAAGGGAACGGCAAGGTTGCGTTGGCGCTGCCTTTTGAAGGTAAGACCGAAAAATGGAAAGATGAGGACAAGTGTATATGCTGGAATAAAAAAGGGGGAATGGTACTGGAATGTATAACATATGGCTATATAATGACAGTACATAGCAGAATGGCGGAGTGAAAAAGAAGGAATAAACGATAAAGAAGTTGTAAAACCGAGAAACTACGCAAAGCCAAAGAACACCAGATGGAGTGGCAAGTACAGGGTGGAAGTAAAATAGGAATAGGAAGACAAGATAGATAGGAACAAGAAATGTATATAAAGGAGGAACATTAGATAAAGGATATACCCAGAATAAATACAAATTGGACATAGGACATCAGATAGAAGAAGTAGGACACATCGAGAAAATAGAAGATACAAGAACAGGAAAAGAATCGGAACATTGAACTCAACCACAGGGAAATAAAAAAAAAAGTACGATGTATAAGGGCCCTGAAATCTACATCAGGGGTACGAGAGTGGGGCATAAAGCCCCACAACGAAAAAAAAAAAAAAAAAAAAAAACCGAACCGAACCGAACCGAACCGAACCGAACCGAACCGAACCGAACCGAACCGAACCGAACCGAACCGAACCGAACCGAACCGAACCGAACCGAACCGAACCGAACCGAACCGAACCGAACCGAACCGAACCGAACCGAACCGAACCGAACCGAACCGAACCGAACCGAACCGAACCGAACCGAACCGAACCGAACCGAACCGAACCGAACCGAACCGAACCGAACCGAACCGAACCGAACCGAACCGAACCGAACCGAACCGAACCGAACCGAACCGAACCGAACCGAACCGAACCGAACCGAACCGAACCGAACCGAACCGAACCGAACCGAACCGAACCGAACCGAACCGAACCGAACCGAACCGAACCGAACCGAACCGAACCGAACCGAACCGAACCGAACCGAACCGAACCGAACCGAACCGAACCGAACCGAACCGAACCGAACCGAACCGAACCGAACCGAACCGAACCGAACCGAACCGAACCGAACCGAACCGAACCGAACCGAACCGAACCGAACCGAACCGAACCGAACCGAACCGAACCGAACCGAACCGAACCGAACCGAACCGAACCGAACCGAACCGAACCGAACCGAACCGAACCGAACCGAACCGAACCGAACCGAACCGAACCGAACCGAACCGAACCGAACCGAACCGAACCGAACCGAACCGAACCGAACCGAACCGAACCGAACCGAACCGAACCGAACCGAACCGAACCGAACCGAACCGAACCGAACCGAACCGAACCGAACCGAACCGAACCGAACCGAACCGAACCGAACCGAACCGAACCGAACCGAACCGAACCGAACCGAACCGAACCGAACCGAACCGAACCGAACCGAACCGAACCGAACCGAACCGAACCGAACCGAACCGAACCGAACCGAACCGAACCGAACCGAACCGAACCGAACCGAACCGAACCGAACCGAACCGAACCGAACCGAACCGAACCGAACCGAACCGAACCGAACCGAACCGAACCGAACCGAACCGAACCGAACCGAACCGAACCGAACCGAACCGAACCGAACCGAACCGAACCGAACCGAACCGAACCGAACCGAACCGAACCGAACCGAACCGAACCGAACCGAACCGAACCGAACCGAACCGAACCGAACCGAACCGAACCGAACCGAACCGAACCGAACCGAACCGAACCGAACCGAACCGAACCGAACCGAACCGAACCGAACCGAACCGAACCGAACCGAACCGAACCGAACCGAACCGAACCGAACCGAACCGAACCGAACCGAACCGAACCGAACCGAACCGAACCGAACCGAACCGAACCGAACCGAACCGAACCGAACCGAACCGAACCGAACCGAACCGAACCGAACCGAACCGAACCGAACCGAACCGAACCGAACCGAACCGAACCGAACCGAACCGAACCGAACCGAACCGAACCGAACCGAACCGAACCGAACCGAACCGAACCGAACCGAACCGAACCGAACCGAACCGAACCGAACCGAACCGAACCGAACCGAACCGAACCGAACCGAACCGAACCGAACCGAACCGAACCGAACCGAACCGAACCGAACCGAACCGAACCGAACCGAACCGAACCGAACCGAACCGAACCGAACCGAACCGAACCGAACCGAACCGAACCGAACCGAACCGAACCGAACCGAACCGAACCGAACCGAACCGAACCGAACCGAACCGAACCGAACCGAACCGAACCGAACCGAACCGAACCGAACCGAACCGAACCGAACCGAACCGAACCGAACCGAACCGAACCGAACCGAACCGAACCGAACCGAACCGAACCGAACCGAACCGAACCGAACCGAACCGAACCGAACCGAACCGAACCGAACCGAACCGAACCGAACCGAACCGAACCGAACCGAACCGAACCGAACCGAACCGAACCGAACCGAACCGAACCGAACCGAACCGAACCGAACCGAACCGAACCGAACCGAACCGAACCGAACCGAACCGAACCGAACCGAACCGAACCGAACCGAACCGAACCGAACCGAACCGAACCGAACCGAACCGAACCGAACCGAACCGAACCGAACCGAACCGAACCGAACCGAACCGAACCGAACCGAACCGAACCGAACCGAACCGAACCGAACCGAACCGAACCGAACCGAACCGAACCGAACCGAACCGAACCGAACCGAACCGAACCGAACCGAACCGAACCGAACCGAACCGAACCGAACCGAACCGAACCGAACCGAACCGAACCGAACCGAACCGAACCGAACCGAACCGAACCGAACCGAACCGAACCGAACCGAACCGAACCGAACCGAACCGAACCGAACCGAACCGAACCGAACCGAACCGAACCGAACCGAACCGAACCGAACCGAACCGAACCGAACCGAACCGAACCGAACCGAACCGAACCGAACCGAACCGAACCGAACCGAACCGAACCGAACCGAACCGAACCGAACCGAACCGAACCGAACCGAACCGAACCGAACCGAACCGAACCGAACCGAACCGAACCGAACCGAACCGAACCGAACCGAACCGAACCGAACCGAACCGAACCGAACCGAACCGAACCGAACCGAACCGAACCGAACCGAACCGAACCGAACCGAACCGAACCGAACCGAACCGAACCGAACCGAACCGAACCGAACCGAACCGAACCGAACCGAACCGAACCGAACCGAACCGAACCGAACCGAACCGAACCGAACCGAAGTAATCCTACCATAACATTACAGCGGAGGTCATGTTTCGTCGGAGTATCTTGACATCGCGATGTAGGTCTTCCATACAAATTCTTACAATAACAGTGGCGCTATCTCTTGGTTGTTTTTGTGAACTCATTGTTTAAATGCGGTGACGCGTTTTGGTTTGTTGTGGAAACACCTTTAGTTACCTATTCATTTTACATTTGTATTTGCTATGTGACAAAAAAAAAACAAAAAAAAAAAATGTATGCTTTATTGCATACTCTTCAATTTATAGTATTTATTTCACTGATCACAAGCTATGAGATTGGGAACTTTAAAAGGCATAAAGGGTTTTGTCTATTTCTATATGTCTATTTTTGTATTGTTGTATGTATAATGTATTTAACACAATGTATTTAAGGTACATAATTGGATAAGGATTAATGCTGTATTGCTTAAAATCGCATCGTAAATAAGCTATTATTTCTCGTAAGAAGTAAAGGACAAAAAATGGTTATTGTGGATTATCCCTAAGACATATACCATCGAGGACTTTTTTGTAGACCTTTTTAAGGTCTTCATTATTATTAACTGTAGTACATTATTTTTTATTTTTTTTGATATATCTCGTAACCTCTGACTTGAACCTCAGAGGTAATAATTTGCAAATATTATTTTAATTGACAATTATTTAATTACTGTAAATACGCTTCCACTTTTACTAAATACGCCTCAATTAAACAATAAAAAGTAAAGAAGCGAAAAGAAAACCTATTAGATTGATTTAATTGAACTTTAGAACACGATAAAAAATATATATTTTGTTACGATTATCACATATTTTAGATGTGTATATACTTAATCTACATATAATTTATTTGTCTTTCATTGTTTCATGTAGCCAGTCCTAAGCCTGGTAAAGTATGAAGGGATTGCGGACTTAGTGTAAGTAGGTATGTATCTACTGGCTACAAATCCCGCGAGCAATTGAAATTAAGTAGATAATTATCTTGTATAGTAAGTGTTATTATTATTGGCAGCGCAAAGCTCGCTAGCGTCGCGTCGTCTTTTCATTCATGAATGAAACATGTTATACCCACAAATGTCACGGCAGTACAACAAAAACTTGTAAAATAATTTTTATTACATTTATTTATTTATACTATCTAGTCCTGTGAGGTTGTTGATGTTTTACAAATAACCCTGTACATATATTAGATGTAACAGAAATTTAGAACATCATTTTGACCTCCATTAATTATTAATTCAAAACATCGGTTTAAATCGAAATTTGGCGTACTTATCAAAGACCGATGATAATTTAATATTATATAAAAAAATATTGGAAATTGTGATTGATTGTAAGTTGTGATGTGTGTAAAGTTTCCCTTATGCGTCAATGGATGGCGCCAGCGTAGAATTAGATCGCGCTATGGATTACAGCGACTATATTTAAGGTTCGGACTTTTTTATTTTGTATTCAGGTTGGGGATTTCGTAGTATCCAATTGTATCTGCTTTTCTGGATCTCTCTGGATTTCCGCTAATTATAGGGAATATCTAAGATTTCTACGAACTTTGTATTTGCAGTTTGTTTCTTATAATAAATCATTACATTCTGAACATTGCATCAATACATGTTTCATTTGTGAAGAACTTCAACCGACTACAATATATTTATATTAAAAAAAAATGGAAAATAAATAATAGTTTACATAACCTAAAAAACACGCTTTTATAGAAAATCTAACTAATAAACAAATTTTCATAATTTTGAAGAAAAATAAATATTTTATTGTATTAAAAGGCGTGGGGTGCATGGTGCCAATAGTTATAAATATTTTCTTGACAGATATGAGTAAAAGGATTATCATTTAGATAATACCTTAAAAGCACCCCCTGCTTGTTTTACAATATAATAAATTTTTTCGTAAAATTTATAAAAAATGTTTTCTTATTTTTAGTTAGATTTTCTATAAAAGCGTGTTTTTTAAAACTATTATTTCTTGCTGTCGCTTTTTCGTTTCATCGAATTTTCAAATCACAACGGTGCTAAACAAGTTTCACTTCAATAACCAAGTGACACGTGCCATGAAGTCAGCGTTCTTGTCATTTGACTGAGTAGTGATGAACGTGAAGTGGCGACGACTACAGGGGCACGTATTCCCAGCGGTAAAACTACATAGAGCATACAGCGACGTAGTTACTGAACAACTCAAAAATGTTGGAATCTTTTTTGGCCTGTACGAGCAATATACTGAATTAAGTTACCGTCATCAAGGTGCCATCGGAACCTATCCAATAATACCTTACTCTTGTATATAAGGGATTTTTCTGCCGAACACTTTATCGTACACTACACCGAATTAAAGCCCAATAAAACCTTCACATTTTACCAAAATAAGTTAACTTTAGCTTGTAATAAGTTCATAAGAAATATTTATTGTAGAAAATAAAAACAAAAATGTATAAGATAATTCTCAAAATTGTAGTCCTAATATAATTAGAAACTCATACCTGACCCTCCCAACATGGCTCCGCAGTAATTATAGGAAACGCGACTTCATGAACATCAGATGGTCCAACCGTGTGCGAAATACTGATTTCCTACGACGAGCTAATATCTGCGGATTGGAGCCATATCTGATGCGGCGTCAGCTCGCAGGTGCAGGCAGGAATGGATGTCCAGAGGAAGGCAAAACGGATCTTCTACTCCGAACTTTAAAATGGCAATAATAAAACAGTATCCATATGCCGTTCCGACTTTGTTGTCAATCTCATTGCTGTTATATCCATTTGGGATAATGCCGCTGAAACTAAGACCGTATAACTAACACTAGAACGATTATGCAGTTTCTCCCAGACGGAACCACTAGTCCTTAAAGTGACCACAGAAGCGATCCTGAGAGATAAAACTGAGCAGTGCAAAATTTCCCAGTCCCCTTATCATATATTATATTATTCTGGTATCGCGGCTGTTTATGTGCAGTGAAGATCACTTAACATTAGATGATCTCATTGAAATAAAACTAATTTAAATGGATTTTATCGCGGTTTTTTACGGATTAGATGATCTACTCGCTTGTTTATCGGCATATGATATAATAAGCATTTACTACTTCGGTGGCGCAGTTTTATTGCGTACGCGATACTACTGATGTGCTGAGGTCTCGGGTTCGATCCCCAGGTCGGGTAAAAGTGATATTGTTTTTTTGAAGTGATAACTTCTTATGGGAGGGTGAACCGAAACGTTCCGTAACGCGAGCGGTCCATCGACCAGCCAGCGTTAGCTGACCTCCCTGGAACATCGATAATTTCGAAATCCCAGGTGGCGTCACACAGTGACCAGTCGGCTTGGACCGGACTTTCACAAGACTTTGACCGGACTTTGACCCGACTTTGACCCGACGTTGACCCGACGTTGACCCGGCGTTGACCCGACTTTGATCCAACTTTGACCGGACTTTGACCCGACGTTGACCCGACGTTGACCCGGCGTTGACCCGACTTTGACCCGACGTTGACCCGGCGTTGACCCGACTTTGATCCGACTTTGACCCGACTTTGACCAGACTTTGACCGGACTTTGACATGACTTTGACCGGACTTCGTAACGTAACGTGTTACGGCGCCACTCTGTCTGGCTTCCCTTTCTCTCACACATACGGCAGCAGTAGGCAGGCTCCTCCTCTCTCACTTTAACCCACATTAGTTTAAGTTATCACTTCTGTCGAGCGTCCCGAGACGCACACTTTTTTTTTATTTAACCTCTGCTTACCCCTTCGGGATTTATAGGCGTGAGTGAACGTGCCATCGAAAGCTGGTGGGAACTTATCATTTTTCTACCCGACTGAATAGCGACCACCGCAAATATGGTGAACATCCTCCACAATATCTCGTTCAGTCTAGTGGCGTTCCTGGGTCAGCCAGTGCATATACGGTAACTTCAGGCCGGCATAATTCAGTCTACCACCGAGAAACGCAATATCTATTACGGTCGATATTATAATTAGATATTATATATATGTATTTTTATGGTAACATTCAAGTGAGATATGCTCACATAGAATGTACAACGCTATCAATGACGTGTTTGTGCGCGCATCTCGACGCGGTGCAGCGGTGCAGCACTCACTCCGCATTCGAGGGGCTTTTGTGGTTAGTCTTTAGCCACAGCGAGCGATAAACAACACTTCATATGAGTGCGGAGTCGGCCGCACTGTCCCATGAGAGGCGCCTTCGCTAGACGCTAGCCGCGTGTAGTAATATTACGCGAAAAGGAAAGGAGTTCGGGACTAGCGAGATGGCGTTCCTTGGTATCCTGGTAATATAATTATGTTTATAGTTAAGCCTATTTATTGGTTGTTGTTGAGGCTCTTCTAAGATGCACCGAATCCCGGGAAGTCAAATGAGTTATAACGACAACTGGTGTATAAAACAGAGTCTCGCCATTCGAAAGCCAGTTGTGAACGAGTCCCTGGCTTGTCGTGACGCGGGTATGCATTCAGGAGAGATTTCTGCTTTGGTTTTATTATCAATATGGTCTCGGTTGTGTACCAGTAATCATTAAATCGTGAGAACGAGTAATAATCTTTATTTATAACGTTTCTCTTTAACTCTCCAAGTATAATATTGTCTATTGTAAAAATGTACATTAAATAGTCAATAAATAATAATCAGTCGCGTACTAAGCGATGCTGGAGTCATCGATCGCTAGATCGTCTGTGTAGCCGCACTGGTCGCGCCAGGTGTCCTCGTCCAGCAAACGGTCTGCGGAGAGCTCGGCGAACTCGTCCAGCGGGCACAGGAGAGCGCTACAGCCGTCGATTTGTAGATAGAGTGCCTCAGCGCCCGGAGTGCGAAGGTATACCGGCTACAAACATGAACAATATTAACACTGATGCCTTTTGAATTACAGCGCATCGAGCTAGCATTAACATGGTTCGATTCATGTGGATATCGAGACAAGTCCTTATGTACTCCGCAAATATAAAATGTTAGAAATATATAAAGCCATGGCATAACCGAAAATCGTGCATACGAGAGACCTACACGCGAATGTTCGAATTCCAATGTTCCGCACAGAAACACTCACCAAGACAACAAGTTCGTCGGAGTCGCGGATGCGTCGCAGCTCGAGAGAGAATGCGGATCCGTAGGGAGGCACGCCCTGACGCG
The DNA here is from genome assembly GCA_949126905.1 of Amorpha juglandis. NCBI lineage: Eukaryota > Metazoa > Arthropoda > Insecta > Lepidoptera > Sphingidae > Amorpha > Amorpha juglandis. The sequence continues at coordinate 14,666,240 of OX421386.1, read as the reverse complement.
GCGTCACGCGAGCTGCCGCCATCAAAGAGTACACGTTATAGTCATGCGCCGAGTAAATCCTCACCGGCGTGCCGTCGCCAGTAGCTGCAGAGCTCGCCGACGTGAAGAACTCTTGCAGCAGCACACCTGCGACCAACATCCAAGACTTCTATTTATTGATCTATAGAGCCTCACTTAGATTCAATAATGGATCCGTTGCGGATTTTAAGTCAGGAGTAGCGATTAGGAAGTGGAGGGGAGTATTTATTCTAAATTAATAAAAACCGCATCAGCCAGCTGCCACTTCTCATCGGTTTACAGTGAAACATTAGAAGTTTCAGTGGAGCGAGCCCTTTCGTCCTGTAAATGATAATTACTCACCAGCTTGCAGCGCCACGTAGTCATCATCGCCAAAGATAACATCGATGGCTTCCCCGGCGATCTGTTCGATGTCCGGAAACAGTTCCTGTAGATCTTCGGTGAGCGGCAGTCCGAGGCTGATCTGCATAACACCAGCCTTTAGTAATGGAGTGTTTATACGAGAGTGTTGTACTAACAACATAAACAACGACAGCAGAAGGTGATGGATAAGGGAGAGTAGGGCGAGACTATTCCTGCCAATACCTTAATGCCTGAATCTGTATAGAGCTCCAAAAATATTACTAGGGAATGATATATTTCCTCCGGATACATCCTGAGTATTGTACATGTTCAATAAAAGCACATATATTGATTTTCCCTTGGACTCCAAAAATCTGGTTTTTCTGCGACATGTTTGAAAATGATCCACAGACACCTTCCAAGCAAGTAAATCCAAGAAATTAGGACGAGTAACAGCTTCCGTTCTCACCTGACTGGTGTATACATCATAGATAGCGTACGCAAGCACCGGCAGCTGTGTGATGTTGAAAGAGAGGATTGAAGACCAGCTGTCGAGTGCGGCGGAGTAACTCGCCATCCTCGACGGTGATGTCATCATCTGACTGTAGTAGAACTCCATGAACGTGGGGCAGTTCAGTATGGCCAGGTTCTGTGACGACAAACAGCCTCTTTTGAGGAATTATTATTTAGACGAAGCTGTTATATGATTAGACAGCATGTTGTTAATTACATTAACAGTTGCCATATCTGATATATTTGTCGCTGTTGTATTGCTACCCATCACATAGCATGTTAAAAAAATTTACAAAATACTCGTTGCCTTTACACCTGACGGCTGGTACGTCCAGTGTTTCACATAAGAAAATTGCGTCACTTAAGCGCATACTTAATAATATAACTGCACTGTTAGGCATACATTGTAAATGACTGATATCAAGTGGACTGAAATCATATGTCATAACAGGAATCCCTGTGGGCCAGATTGTTCGAGAGCATCGTTAAAGTTACTCACCGTGTCGTATCTAGCAGGCACGGTGGTGTATGGCGTGGGCTGCCAGGGCAGGGAGTCACTCCAGTTGTCGTCCCCGGCGGGGTACACGGCCGCCATCGCGGTCAGCACCGTCATCTTGGTGCGCGTCGAGTCCGTGGACCGAATATAAATCTCAGAGCGGTTGTAGTGCGCGGAGATGAGATCGCCGTAGCGCGCGCGGATCGACTCGCCGAGACTGAACGCGGTGCGCTTGCCCTCCTAAAACACAAGCGGTGTTGAGCAATAGACTATAGCATCGTTATACGCATCGTCAATTTCTATAGCCGGTCCGAAGTTTGTCATTTCATTCCCCCTCTACTACTCCTGTCACCCTTTAGTCTCTTAAAACAATAACTACTACGTCGCTCGTGACTTACTTCCGACGATCCCTAAATTTTTCAAGACTTCGACTTGACTTAACTTTACTCACTTCAACCGATTACTTTTAATAGCATATAGCCGGTAATCGAAGCAGGTCGGTCACCACCGTCATGAATCCCCACAATATCAGACGCATCGTGGGTGCGTTTCCGACCTTTATCTTTTACCTTTCTCCTGTGCTTCTAATATACAAGATCATTCACCGCCATTACCCAGGAAGTGGAATGTAGTATGCCGGATGTGAATTACTGACCAACCTGCACATGACAATAATTTGCAGAAACACGTTGAGGGTCAGCGCAGTGCAGACATGCGAGTTGAGCAGCTCGTACTGTGTAACTAAGTGGTAGATGGTACTTACGTTGGTGAGCTGTCCATATCCATAAGGCGCGGAGAGTTCATCCAGCGCGTCCGCGTCCGTGCTCATACTCAGCGTGCTTTCTATGGGCGTGCGGTCTCCGTGCCGGTGCACCTGTAATTATCACGGCTATAACACATCTATTGGGAATAAATTATCCCAATTACGTATAATATACTGAAGCTCTTGGATATAGAAACTTAATATGAACTAATATGTGTATATGAACGAAGAATTTGGATGACCGGGCATTAGTTACATAATATTCCTATTAATTCCTGATATGGCTGAAGCGCGGAAGAAATCAACTGAGAAATGAGAGCTCGCGATTTCATCCATAATGTTTTTTTAACTAAAATACATTTACGTTTATATATATGCCCACAATTGTATAGGTACACTTTAAATAGTAATATATTTAATTAGAAAACAAGTTCCATTATCCTTAAAGCCCCATTTACACGGAGGATTCTATCGTGACATATGCGAGAATGTAACAGGAAACCGTCATTTAATTCACACAGAAAATTGTGTAATGCGGTCTATTAGTTGACAGTTTATAAATTCTCGCCTGTGTAGTACGATAATGTTTCTTCGTCTATCCGGGATTATCCTCCAAAAGCTCTAATGTAAGTCCGAATGGGTTTACTCACCAAGAAGGTCATAACAAGGTCGTTGTCGGCGAGCACGTCATCAGCGTGCACTCTCGCCGTCGCCAGCATCGCCAGCGTCACCAGCGACAGTATCAAGCTCCTGACCAGCACCATGGTGATAATGATGAACAGTGATGAGTGGTGAGGGCGGCCTCACAGTCTGCGGAGACTGCGACGATTTGCAGCGCCGAAACAAGTTATATACCTTGCAATCAACACGCGATCATGTTTTATGGCAGAACATAATAATGATAAGTCTGAGATTAGATACTTTTGGAGTTCCGCGCGACTGGATCTGGCACTCACCACCGTAAGCTGTGGTCCTTACCTACGGTGCCCACCATTAGTCCGCCCATGCCATAAGCTGCGGATACCGTAGTGTAATACTTAAAAATAAATCACATAGCTACAATGCGGGAAACGGTATTCAGTCGTCAACCTGTCCCCTCTTTTTCGTTTAGTGGTAGGCGGGATCGAGATCGGGCGGTTCCTTCCTGCTACCATACGGTTTAACTCTTAGTGAAGCTCAGTCTGCTAATCCTGGCAATCACCACTGCTAGCTGGAAAATCCACACGACTGGTCTTTGAACGTTGCAATCTGCGGGCCAGGTTTAACACTCTTCGAGAGTGTGTTGGGTCGGCAACACATCAGTGAGGATCAACAGAAGTCTGCCCACCAGTTCGGTGCCGAATGAAGCCAGCCGGGCGCTTTCTTGCAAGGCGCGTTCCGTCGTTGTCACAATCGTATCACCTTTGCAGCAGACGGGTGGTATTGCACTGATTCCTTGATTCAGGCTTCGAGACGGGTTTTAAAAGCGTTGGCGATGTTAAGAGGTACCATCAAAATCACCCAACCCTGAATCTCCGCGTCCTCAGCCTACGCCTTAACCCACAACATTACGTGTATGGTCAATCGGCCACGACCTAATCCGTAATCCTGGCCGATTGTACAGAGGTTGTTCACCTCGCCAAGCAGTACGATAGGCCAATAAGCTCGTAGCGACTTTCCGGGATTCCGCCTTTCGAGGATCGATTTACCTGGTTTTTACGAGAATGGAAAAAGGCCCTGCTTCAAGAATATAAAACATCGCGGAGGCGTGGAGAAAAAACCGTCCCAAAGGCGCGAAAAGTATAATTCCACACCCGGCAGTGCCTACGCTTCGTACTGGCGGCAAAGTGAGTACACTAGAGTACATTATACTTTTACCATCGGCGATCGGCGATTTAGTTGTTTTTAACATGCTTTTATAGTAGGTTTCTAGGTTTGTCTGTAACGGAATCTTTGAACGTGATTTTGACCTCCTTCAAAACGTCGGATTAAATTGAAATTTGACATACTAATCAAGGAGCAATGACAATGCAATATTATACAGGGTTATTTTCAAACACTGACAACCTCGCAGGAGTAGATTCCTAAGGTCATTTGCTACTACTTTTGTTCTACGACTTTTCATAATTTGTTAGATTTTATTCTCATACAAAAATAATTATGAATTTAATTTCCGTCTTGAAAGTTACCTACGCTCTGCGCGTATCGCAGATTACGTAATACACACAGCGCGCGCGTCAGTTCAATGACCGGCCGCGCCGTATCGATCGATAATACCTACATCCAGCCGTCAGCTGACGTACGAACACAAACACTACACAACAAAAACTTGTAAAATCATTTTTTTTCTTATGTATTGAGTTATGTCCAAACTCGTAGAACAAAAGTTGTTCCTTATGGGGTCAGCTATATGGCCCTGCGAGGTTGTCAGTGTTTTAAAAATAACCCTGTATAAAAAGTATTGCAAATTATTATAAATAATTGTTGTGTAGTTTAGTTTAGCGCCATCTACACGACGCATAAGAATGCGTCAATAGATTGTTAATTTGCGTCAATTAAAATTATACTATGTGGATCTTTGCCAATTATAGGGAATCTTGTAGTATCTAAGATCGTCAATAGATGGCGAATTTTTGGTATTCGGGTTAGGAATTAAAATTATACTCTCTGGATCATCGCTCATTATAGGGAATATCGTAGTATCTAAGATTTATTCCAAACTTCGTATTGTCAGCGTGTTTCTCATAACATCATCTTTGCGTTCTGAGCATTGCATCAATATAATATGTTTTATTTGTGAAGAACCTCAACCGACTACAATATATTTATATTTTAACTAAAAAATTTAAAATACATAATAGTTAAAAAAACTAAATAAACACGCTTTTATAGAAAGTCTAACTAAAAAGTAGAAAATATATTTGAAGAAAACAATGTATTTTATTGTAATAAAGCGTGGGGTGCTTTTTAAGATATTATCTAAATGATAATCCTTCTACTCATATCTGTCAATACAATAAATAACTATTGACACCATGCACCCCACGCTTTTTTTACAATAAAATACATTGTTTTCTTCAAATATATTTTCTACTTTTTAGTTAGAATTTCTATAAAAGCGTGTTTTTTTAGTTTTTTTTACAATAAAATACATTGTTTTTTTCAAATTTATTTTCTAGTTTTTAGTTAGATTTTCTATAAAAGCATGTTTTTTTATGTTTTTTTTGGAAGCTCAATGCCGCGTCCGAATGCCAGTCGCTGTTTTGAAAGCACGATGTAGCGACTGAACGGTACATACCGCATACATTCGGATGCCTGACGCATCAATTTAGTGAGGCTTTAGCATCTGTGGAACACGGCTCAGTGATGTGGTGGAACATCTACGTGCAAGTGAACATTCAGCGCGGGCCCGTGTCACTACTACCGCTCTCCCCGCTCTCCCCTCACTTCACCTCGTCGCCCGCGCAACCCGAGCAACGCGATCAAACGCAGCAAGTCGCCAAAATGCGATACAGTATATATTTATTTTGGCAGTCTCCGTGGTGTAGTGGGCGAATAGCCTACGAAGCGAGTGGCGGTGGATTCGATTCTCACATCTCGCCAAATGTTTCTGTTTCGCACAAATATTTGTTTCGTGTCTGGGTGTTGTGGGACCGCAAGTCCCTCATAGTTCGTGATACCCACGATACAGTTTAACCCAGTGTGGTGTCAGGACTATGTGTGTGACAGTTGGGTCTATTATTATTTGTCGAAATAAGACACAACGTTGGCCATGTACTAACACCATGTACTTAAACCGCCGTCTTAGTCTATATTAGTCGCGTTTTAGAGTATACAACAATTTTTAAAGTGGAGCTGTAACTAAAGCAGTCGCTAAACCGCGCGATCTCAATACAGCGATCGAACGCAGAACGTCGCCAAAACGCGACACGGCATTGGTGCAGTTGAAAAATCGCCAATCGCCGATGCTAAAAGTATCGTGTGTCGTTGCTAAATATGGCCAAAACAGATTAATACAATTTTAGCCCGGCGCAGCGTTAAATAAAAAAAAAGTCCAAATGACAGGATATTTATTTCAAGGTTCACGAGCCCGGGTTGCCCTCCGTTAATTTATAACCGAGACCACGTTTTCAGATAATACACTGTACTGTTGTGATGAAGATCTGTTATTCAGGGACAGTTCTTTCGAAGAGGTTACTTTTTAAACGGTTCTGCTTCGAAGTGTTCCGTATGACCCAGCCTCGTAAACTAGAGTTGTCTGTTGTATTCTCGTATTTGTCATACGATAAACTCTCACGAGCTAGATAGAGCTTAACTGGATGGGAGGTGTGTGTGTGTGTGTCTCATGGCTTGTGTGAATTGAACCATAATGGAGTGCGGAACTCTACGTGCGAGGTGACGATTTGTGTGATTTAAGCCGTGCTTATGAGATTAGCTGTCTAGCTGAGCCGTTGATTTAGAGCGTCTGGTCGGTGGGCGTGTCACAAGTGCGCGACCACCACACGCTCCCCGCACGTAGTGAGCACGCGAGCCGCCACGCCGTGAGTGACGTCGGGTGACGTAACAACCACAATAACACACAGTAATCTGATATGTGTGCGTCTGTTGGGTATATATTAAGTACTATCTTTTGCTCGTGGCTCCATCCTCGTGAGTACTTTGTGGCAAAAATTAATAACTCAATTTCAACACAATAAAAAATAGTATACCTAGTTAAGTAGTCTACATATTACTGAAAGAAGTTTCGTGAAATCAGTACCTAATTTCAGAGATAACTCCCGTACAGAAATAATTACAAAAAATGAAAGAAACGCACTTAAAATCAGCTTCTTTAATACATACATCGAAAATAATATTTTATAATATGATGTGCAGCATATACATAGCATTCACATTCCTTCGAAAAATCTTATCGAGTTCTTATGTATGATGTTTCCTTCACCGTTAAATCAAACGATAATTAACTATTATTATACACGTTACTTAGAAAAGTCAGTGGTGTATGCTCTTGGGGCTGGTCTCGAACCTGCGACGTTTGTCTCGACAGCCCGTACCACGCCCGCTGAGCTATCGCTGCTATTGTATTATAACTTATTTATTGTAGATGAATAATTTATATATTATGTATAGGCCGGCAAACGAGCAAGTGGGTCACCTGATGGTAAGTGATCTCCACCGTCCATGTACGCCCACCACCAGAAGAATAATGGGCACGTTGCCGACCTTAAAGGAAAGGTAATTAATTAGGGATTGGGAAGGGGAGGGGATTTGGGCTTCCGGATATCTCACTCATCGTACGAAACGCAGCAGCAAGCCGCTACTTTACGTCGGTTTTCTGTGAGACAGTGGTAACGACCCGGTCGAGCCAGCCCATTCATGCTATTTTATGACAAGGTTGGCACTTTTAAGACATTACTTTTGGGCCACCTTAGCTCATCTTGTAACTTTATTTGGAATTGTTTCTGTAAGTTACTTGTGTTAATTGAATAAATAAATAAATAAATAATGCTCTAGACAAAACTGTCTATAGCGTGGCTCTACCAGTCATATAATCTCAGCTTAAAATGCTACAACGTGTAATGCGTTGCAGCGCTGAATTATTTTTGATATTAATTGATTTTAAGGAAAGCTTACAGACTAACAATACAATGTATATGTTTATAATTAGATTACAGTTTTGCTCAAGACAAGCCGCACGTTAGAAACTAATGTATATATAAAAAAGCAACATAATTATATTTGAGGTCATGTATCTATCTATACTCGTAAATGATTAATGTAGTGATATTAAGAGTATTGTATATTTTGTATTATTAGATTTTCATTATTATATTAAAGAAAAAAAAACATTGAGAAAATAAAAAAGGCGATATTATTATGCAGTTTAAGAACCATTTTTGTAGAATTCTTTGGTTCATTCGTCTTCGTACTGGCTTGGAAGTGCTGCAAAACAGGGATTGTCCAGATATTCAGACAGTTTATTAAAATTAGATGAGCTACGCAATAGAAATACATTCTGTCTGCAATTAGTAGATATTAAAAGTACTTCTAGAAGGGTCTTTGTCTTAGTAGGTGAGTTAGAATCTGTAGAACCGTTAGCGATGCTTACAATAACAGCGATACGTCTCTCTCTCCGTACTCGAGAGGTACACACTTCTTCCACATGCTCCGCTGGCAGCGTAGGGTCCGGTCGGTGCGACATGCTTTCCAACACATGTTACAGAAATGGTCAGGGGTCCCTCGGGTTGCTGATCCACTTGATTACTATCAAGCTCATTTTCCGTGAGTAGCTTCGTTTCGATGAGACGACCAACAATTCCCTATGCGAAAATTCTCTATTGTGGTAGCTAACAGAGGTACCAAGGATAGAATATTTCGATTTGATGATACTCAAAAAAATATTATTTTATTTGTAGGACAATATGACAGTTAAATTATATAAATATTAACTAAGTAAAAACAAAAAAAATCAGCTCATTCAAATAATTTTTTATGACCTTGTTATCGATACCTATTGGAAGCCCCTCCTTCCAAAAGGTATGATTACTAACCAGCTGATTTTTTTGTTTTTACTTAGTTAATATTTATATAATTTAACTGTCATATTGTCCTACAAATAAAACAAACTCATTGGTCATGGCCTCTTTTAATGGCCAGACATTGTTGTTTTATTTTTAGGTAAAAAAAATAGGGGTTGCACTCCGGGAGTGCCGACAGAAGTGAAAACTTACCAAACAAGATGCGAGAATACAAAATTACGGCAACATGTCCACTCGATATGATAAAAGTACATTCTACTCTCTTCGCGTTTATGCGAGCCTGGTACTTTTTACGGCAACATGTTCCAAATAAGAAAAAACCTAAAAAGTTTTTCTTTTTCCAAATGTCATTTGTTTATTAATTACGGCTACTCGCCATGAAAAATGGACATTCTACTCTCTTCGCGTTTATGCGAACCTGTTACTTTTTTTACGGCACCATGTTCTAAATTATAATAAAATAAGTAAAATATCGTCATTTAAAAACAAAATTACGGTAACATGTCTATTCACCATAAAAAAACGAACCCAGTCCGGTCAAAGTCGGCTAGCGCTGGGTGGTCGACTGGCCCGCGTGACGTCTCATGGAAGGTTCTCGAATATTCTGGAACCTTCCGCTCGCCGCCGCTTGCGTTACGGAACGTTTCGGTTCACCCTCCCATAAGAAGTTATCACTTCAATAATTTTTTTTTTACTATCATCAAATCAACATATTCTATCCTTGCTACCTCTGTTAGCTACCACAATAGAGAATTTTCGCATAGGGAATTGTTGGTCGTCTCATCGAAACGAAGCTACTCACGGAAAATGAGCTTGATAGTAATCAAGTGGATCAGCTAGCCGAGGGACCCCTGACCAAAAGGTTTGGTTTGTAGTTTTTACGAACCATCGCTTTCCTAACGTCAAACGCTCTGGGGAGAAAATAAACCCAGTCCCGAAACAAATATTTGTGCCTAAGAAAGAATGCAATGTGTTTATTTCGGTATCTCACATGCATACATAGTTAAACTAGATTTCATACTGTATTCATATAAGGTTATACCAAAAAACCCCTTTTTTGCCGGGGATTAAAATGAATAAATTAATTAAATACCCTATCATTCTCATGATAAAGCACAATTTATTTATCCGCTCAGGATAATGTTATGTATGTAAATTATTCGATTGAATATCGTTTAACCTCATAAAGCTTATCAAATACGTTAATTTAAACAGGTTATTTTTTTATCCGAGCACGACAAAGTGACTGTACTACACCTTATGGTAAGCGTAGTGCAGTTCAAAAAACAAGCAACCACCAACAAACAAAGAGTTTATCTGTGATCGTCATGCTCGTGCCGTCGTGTATAAACATCGAGAGGCCTGCTACAGTACAGGCGGATGACGATACAGGCACAGATATACAGGAATGTACCCCTACACTCTTTTTTTTGTCGCGGGGAAAAGCGTTTTATCACTAACGCCTCGCCCCGGGGGAGGCGGGACGGTTATGTTGGGCTCTGCCGGCCTTACGACCCAGCGTCGAGCCGCCTGGGAGAGATGGAAAACAGCCGGGCGACCGCTGGGCCGAGTCCCTACACTATATGCACCCTATGCCGACAAATACCAGCTAAAAACCCCGCGGTGACCTTCAGCGCATGTGGGGCGGCCCCGGGGTATCCTTATACAGGGTTATTTTTAAAACACCAGCAACCTCGCAGGGGTAGATAGCTGTTCCCATACGGAACAACTTTTGTTCTACGAGTTTGGATATAACTCAATATATTTAAAAAAAAATGATTTTACAAGTTTTTGTTGTGTCGTATTTTTCTTCGTAGTATGCGGCGCGGCGCGGCGTGTGCGCGCGACTCAAAGGCGCCGCTCAGCTGAGCGGCGCGTTGACCTTCAAAGGAGCTAGCCCGGTTCCCCACGCTTCGCGTATTTGTTTACGTAATCTGCGATGGCGCGTTGTAACAATCAAGACGGAAATTAAATGAATACTTATTTTTGTATGAAAATAAAATCTAACAAATTATCAAAAGTCGTAGAACAAAAGTAGTAGCTTATAACCTTAGGAATCTACCCCTGCGAGGTTGCTGGTGTTTTAAAAATAACCCTGTATAAGCCAAGGTTTGCTACTGGAACCGCCCCTGCGCGGTGCCGCCTGGTAGCAGCCCGTTATCTTGTAGGGGGGAAGAAGAAGAAATAAAGAAAAAAAGAAGCCCCCGCGCATCGAAGGACACCCTCGGCGTCAACGACAGCACGAGACCTATCACATATACTGCCGTCCATCCCGGGGTCGCATGTACAACAGTACACTTGGGCGCTACGACAGCCCCCGCTGCGCGCCCGCGACCCCCCGATGGCCCCTATTAGTCGCCTCTTATGACAGGCAGGGGATACCGTGGTGGAATTCTCCAAACAAGGATGAGTGGAATACATACATGATTCATTGAAAACGTTTATTCACCACTTAGGTATGGATGTTCCAATGAAATCGTAGCGTCGGGTTTGTTTTTTTAATGCATGATTTATTTGGAACGTCAGCGATGCTGATTTAGTTAAAGTGTGTTATATCTGATTAAGTGAGGAGTGATAACTGCTGTTAAAACATCTATTTCTAATTAATGGAAATTTGATAGAAAAAAAAAACACTCGTCAGTCATACACATAATACTGACCCCACAGTAAGATACGAGTCTTCTATCGTGTGTATGAGATACTTTCGGTCTCAGAACACCCACACGCTAATACAACTATTTGTGGATCACAAACAACAAACATTTGGCTCGGTGCGGGAATCGAACCCGCAGCCTCTCGCTTCACAACCGGCTACTCTGCCGCTGCGCTACGGAGGCTGTCATATGAGACACTCTTGTTATGGTGCTGCCACACCGATGTTATAAAATGTTTACAAACATTTTCTAATGTTAAATCTAACATTTTGTAACATTTCTTAACATTTTCTAACATTGTCTAACATTTTATAACATTTGAAAACATGACATCGGCCCTTCTTCTTTGACGACGCCGCTCTCAAAAGTACCGCCGCCCGCTGTTAAAAAATGTTCAAAAATGTTACAAAATGTTACAAATTGTTAAGAAATGTTAACTAAATGTTGCTGCCACACCGGTGTTATAAAATGTTATATAACATTTTCTAACACCGGTGTGGCAGCACCATTAACATGCATAATACATTTTTAACTTTTATATATAAAGTCTCGCAATAAGCCTCGTATATTTCACTTTATACGTTTTTTTCTAGGTGGGATGATTTCATAACTTGCAACACTTATGAAAAGTCAGAATTCCACACAATGAAAGGACATTGTTCTGTGCCTATACATCATTCGCCCCAGAACCAACAGCAATGGAAAAATGCTTGTAATATTAAGAATCATTAATAAGTTCACATAACATATTATTTATAACACGGACAAGCGGAGATATCGCATAAATCCAAAAAAACTATCAGATTTTGAGGTTATAATTGGCGATAGTGAGTGAGTGGAGTTTTGGCGGGAATTTTGATAGTGCAGTTCGTCGCTTATTTTAATTTATTTCATGAACTAGTTTACTGTTATGTTTGTTGTATAAAAGTGGTGTGGATTTGTTCTATAAACATTGACGGTGATGAACAGTGTATGGAAACATTGAAATAAGTGAATTGAGCATCGTACTGCAAGGAGTTAACACCAAAACTCCGGCAAGACCTTGAAATTGACCGCAACCGTGTTTCATCGTTTTTGTAAAAATAACTTGAGAATAAATTATACTTGACACTGGCAAAATGCATAATAATGCGAAAGCCATAAATAATAAAGAAGAAGAAGACTATATAGGACCTTGAAGATTTTCACACCGATATTTCATTGTTCTTGTGAAAACGAGAATAAATTATACTTGTCATTGGCGAAATGCATAATAATGCGAAGCCATAAATTAAAAAGAAGAAGAAGAGTCATGAGTGACGTTTAATGTTAATTGAAGAGAGATTCGAGGTTAGAATTCTGACAGTGTGGGTCATCGCTTATTTAATTTATTCCATAAACTAGTTTAGAGTTGTGTTTGTTGTATAAAAGTTGTGCGGTTTTGTTCATTAAACATCGACGGTGATGAACAGTGTATGGAAACATTGAAATAAGTGAATTAAGAGTCGTACTGAAAGGAGTTAGCACCTGGAGTCCGACAGGACCTTGAAATCGACCGCACACGTGTTTCATCGTTCTGACATTAGATATAGTTTACGTATGAAATTATATGACTGAAGACTTGGCAGCATGGTCTACGACCTTAGCCGGTTCCTGTAAGGAACAAATAAAACAAAAAAAAAAAAAAAATGTTAATTGAAGAATGAAGTAAGCATTAGGGATGCTACTCGACTAGATTCTGGATCGATAATATCGATTATTTATACGAAAATTGATTTTATTCAATATCTTTATAATATTCAATGAAATATAATATTTTGCATTGGACTGCGATCTTTATTTATTTTTAAAATCATAAAAAAGAAATACGGGAAAAAAGCAGCGTCTTAATAACAGGGCCTAGGAGCCAGGAGGGGTTAGGGGGTTCAAATCACCCCGAAATTATTATATTCCGCTTTTTCCCCGATCAGTCTAGCTCCCCTTGTCACATTTTTTTTTCTAAATCGACTGCCTTGAACTCTCCTCCCCTCCTGGTTGCAAGAGATGGACCCCCCTCACCCACCCCCTCATGAATCCTGGCTACGGCTATGACTGGATATGAGTACTTATTAATTTAATTTATTCAGTTTCAGTATTCAATTTATTCAGTCATATCCAATTTAACGTATCTATTTGAGACGCACCCACTGCTCGATTAATTATAATAATAATAATTATTATTATTATAATAAATCAATGTATGTACCGTTTTTGATGTATTAATATTATGATCCAATAATTAATTATTATTTATTAGATTATTGTTTTGTCGAACCGGTTACATCTCTATTGACAATTAGCCGTAAAGATGTCGGCAACTTTGACTTTAAGTCGTTACAATACTTTTAATTATTCGTTTGCGATATAACCGCTTGTCCGTTATATACACATATTTGCAAGTAATATAAAAAAATGTGTATATAATTATGGTGCAAGTCACATCTTTGTTGGTTCTGGGGCCGTTTTCGACAATGTCCTTTATCAATATACACTCCTTTGCAAAAAAAACGGGCGGGTTTGATTTTTTAACATTATTGGTAATAATTTAGTTCTTCAGAGGTTTTAATAGCCAAACTATGTTACTGGCACTTAATAAAGAGTCTGGGTATGAAAAAAAGTTCATTCCAAATTCAAAACTTTTGTTTTTTAAATTATTAATCCCTTTTTCATTTTGTGACACTTTTCGCGGGTTTGCGGTTAAAAGGTTATCAAGCAACTAAAAGTAACTTTTCGTTATTTTTAGTACAACAATTTATGTTTATCGCATAATTCTGCCTTATTGTGACTTAAAACAGATATCTTTGTGTCTATCGTAATGGCAGAAAAAGCAATGAGAGCTAGTAAAATTATAGCGCTGCTGGAAGAGGGGTGTAGCCAATGTTACGTCTCACAGCGGTTAAACGTGAGTCGTTCAACCGTACAAAGAACCTGGACTCGATACCAAGAGACAGGTTCCGTTCAGAGAAGGCAAGGTTCTGGGAGAAAACGTTGCACACAGCCGCGAGACGATCGCTTTTTAGTGACTCAGGCGCTGAGGAACCGCAAATGCAGTTACATAGACCTCAAAAGAAACCTTGAAGAGGTACGAGGAGCACAAGTTAGCCTATGGACTGTGAGGAGAAGACTTTTAGCTGCTGATATACGTAGTCGACGACCAGCGCGGGCCCCCAAGTTACTCCGTGAGCACCGGATTGCGCGGTTGAGGTTCGCTAGAAATTGCCTATCTTGGACACCAGGTAACTGGAGTAGCGTACTCTTCTCCGATGAGGCTCGAATTTGTCTGCATGGTGAGGACCGACGTCGGCGAGTGTTACGAAGACCAGGGGAACGCTATGCCGATGTGTGTTTTGAAGAAATCACCCCTTATGGTGGAGGGTCCGTTATGTTTTGGGCGGGCGTAACTTCCAACTATCGTACCGAGATAGTATTCATAGAAAATGGCTCACTAAATGCGCATAGGTACATAACAGAAATCCTTTCTCAAAATGCACAACCCGCACTGACTGTAATTGGTGAAGATGCCATTTACATGGACGATAATGCTCGGGCCCACCGTTCTGGCGACGTAGATGCTTATATGCAAGAGGTCGGTATTCGTCGTTTGGATTGGCCAGCGCGGAGCCCCGACCTTAAACCCATTGAGCACGTTTGGGACCTCCTAAAAAGGCGAGTACGATCTGTCCAACCACCTCCACAAAACATCAGAGAGCTTAAACGTGTAATCTCGACTGAGTGGGAACACATTCCACAGGACACCATCAAAAGCCTGGTGGGAAGCATGCCAAGACGATTACATGCCGTAATCGCTGCAAGAGGAGGTCATACTCGTTATTAATTTTTATTTTTTAATGTCTCTTTTATTAAAATACCATAAAAATACTCGTAGTCTTAATTTCATTATACCCATAAAAATGTCCATTTTAACACGGCTCTCTGTTTACATTGACTAAAACACCGATACCAGGATAAAAGTGTTAAAAAACTAGATTCTCATTGATAATAAGAAATTTCTAGTCATCCAAGCTAATGACATACTAAAAATATAATAATATTTACCCATAGAAAAGCTAAGGTAAAGTGTGTGTGTAAGGTGCCCGTTTTTTTTGCAAAGGAGTTTAGATGCTGATAAGTGTTTAAATTATTGTTTTGAAATATATTTACGATGTTGTTATCGTTAATGTTATTTTATTACTCCCGTGGTGTTGACTGTTTTTGCGGTGCTTCTTAAACGACTTCAAAAAAAAGGAGGAGGTTCTCGATTTGAAACGTTAAATACGTAATACATTTAAACTAATAAATCGAATGTTGAATGGGGTAACATTACCTATAATAAGATCCGACGTAAAATAAGCGGCCGCCATTTTTCTTTCCTTGTTTTAAGCCTGATTGGCTTCAGAATCGATACCTGATAAATCCGATGTTAGTAGCCAAAAAAAGTACCCGCCATTTTGTTGATTATTGTTTTAAAGCCTATTGACTCCAAAAATAATATTCAAGTAGGTACCGATGTTAAAATTGAAATAAGTGGCCGACTAATTTGTTTTCCTTGTTTTATAGCAGACTGGCTTCAAACGTGATATGTTGGGGCTCGGTTGTCGAAATCTATAGATGCGATGTTAGAACAAAAAAAAATTGATACCATTGTATTTTTTACTTCGATATCATTATCAATTTATATGTATTCTTGTCATATTTTCCATGGTTAAAAGAGAATGTAATTAACTACAAAAAATAACAATTTTAGTAAGTTATGACACGTCTAACTAGTGCTTTTCCGTTGAAAGAATCGACAATTTATGTTAGTAAAACCATTTTTAATGCCAAGTTCAATCAACAAAGGCGCGAGAACATTGAAGGCCACGATTAATAAAAGACAATCACCAATAAAATAATGTAATCTATTAATATCAATATTGAATAGTGATAAGGGAACGACGGCGACGTGTCTCTGTCAGCGGAGCTCACCTCAGCTCACCTGTCGCGCCTCCATGCGCGGCACCTGTTAGGCATGTCGAAAGTGTATTTATATATCTTATCGATCATTTAAAAAAATGCTAATTTTGATATATCATGAAAAAAAGATATATCGGCTTGGCATTTGGATGACCTTTCTAACATTAAAATTAAAAAAAAATTAAACTTTGTTGTTCACTTTTCAAGGTATCCTATTTTATAGATCGATGCGTCAATGTATGGAATCAAGATTTATCGCCTAAAAATATCGATGGGTCGCTGAAAAAATATCGCTACATCAATAAGTCGATATTTTTCAACATCCCTAGTACCGGTACCGGCGACGGTAATATGAAAATGGACACCCCAAATACACTTTTAAAATTGTTAGTTGTTACTTTTAAGTGTTATTTTTGGAACTCATTTTATAAGTTCCGTTAAATAAATTTAATTTTCAACATTTAATGGTAGCTACTAGTACTGGTGCTGATGACATACCAAATCCAACTGTGAGTGAGCTATTATCCGTTGAGGAGTTTTATTCTTTACTCCGTACTCCGTCATCAGATCTTTACCAAATTTGTATGAGATCACATCGCGGAAAAGAAATACGCACCGAATTGAGATCCTCCTACTTCTTTAAAGGTGGTTAAAAATAAGAATACATATGTTCCGTTAGTACCCTTCGAGTACCTAGTAGTAAAATGGCTGTGATATATTGACGGACAGACAGACATGACGAAATTATAAGGGTTCCGTTATTGCCATGGTTACGGAACCCTAAAAACAATGACAGGTTATTATCTATGACCAGCCGGTTGTGGAGTCATAAATTATATATTATTGTTTCGATATAATGACATGATGGCCTCCGTGGCGCAGCGGCCGAGTAGCCGGCTGTGAAATGAAGGGTCGCGGGTTCGATCGATCCCCGCCTCAAGACAAAAATTTGTTTCGGATCTAGATGTTGTAATACCGAAAGTGTTTCTTAGTTCCCGATACCCACGACACCAGAGACATATCTTTTTGTGCGATCAGCTTTATTCATGTGACCGTTGGATGTATTTATTATTATCACTATCTGCTGTCCGCTGCTCCGTCCGCGCAAATGTTTCCACGGGATAAAAATCTGGAATAATCTCCACCTCTTTTATGTGTAAAAAATACGGTATTAAAATCAATTTACATCAATGAGTTTAGCAAAACGAGATCAGTCTCTCCATTTGAAGTTGCTGTGAGTTGGTTCCTTTTTGCGTAACTAGCTCCAATTAAGTTCCCTTTATTCCTTATTTTAAATGGGTTGATTTTAGGAAATTCCTTATATAAATAAATACACCCAACAGTCACATACATAGTCCTGACCCCACACTTAGATACGAGTCTTGTGTCGTGGGTATCAGGAACTACGAGAGACTTTCGGTCTCACGACGCCCAGACCCCGAGACAAATATAGTGGATCACACAAATGTTTGTCTTGGTGCGGGGATCGAACCCGCGGCCTCTCGTTTCACAGCCGGCTACTCGCTCGCTGCGCCACGGAGGCTGTCAAAATAATTTTATATAATTTTATTGTACATCTAAGATGTTTCGGATTGAAAAGTCCGCTTAATATTGTTTCTCCATACAAACTCTGAGGCCCCGTTTTACCATTATAGGGTTTTATCACCCCCGAGGGGTATTTAGTTACTTATTTTTAGGAATAAATAGTTTTACGAAGTTTCGAATTGAAACGGGATTGATTTTTTATAGCATAACGAACAAATGGGTCACCTAGGATAACAAGTGATCTCCACCGCCAACGTATGCCCACAATACTAGAAGAATTATAGGAGTGTTGCTGATATCAAAGGGAAGGGATAATTAAGGGATTGGGAAGGGGAGGAGATTTGGTCCTCCGAACATCTCACTCATCGTACGAAACGCCGCAAGAAGCGGCTACTACGGTTTTACGGTACGGTACTACGGTTTTCTGTGAGACAGTGATAACGACTCGGTCAAGCCGGCTCATTTATGTTGTAGACAAAATTGTCTACAGCGTGGTTCTACCACACCCAAAATACTATTACACTATTTAATTATTGTTTTTTAATACAAAAATTGGACCCCTATTTTACCCACAAAAGCGTTGGTTTTCGAAAAATCCTGGTATATACGTTATTTATTTTGAAGAGTACTCCTACAAAGTTTCGAATCGATATGTCTATATAATGTTGTTTCTCCATACAAATTTTACTCCCCTATTTTCGTCCTTTATCGATTGAATTTCTAAATATCCTTTCTATATTCTTGTACATATCATAAAGAAAACTTCTGTGTATCATTTCAGCTGTATAGGTCTAAGCATTTGTATTAGGCGTTGATGACTCAGCGAGTTAGTGAATCAGTCAGGACTTTTCCAAAATTCCATTTATTTTCTATAGAGCCCTTAAACGTTGTGGGTGTTCGCTGCTCATGTCCCATACTGATCAGATGGATATTTAAAAGTCGGGAAGAACATGCATTTTTTGAAATTGCAAGTTGTTTCAATTGAAGTATAAATGCCTGGTTTTAAAGGAGTTCGTCACAGTCCACCATGCTAGTTCATTGAGGATGGGTGGTACCCTGATATGTCGTCATATACCATGGGTGAGTTGTGTTATCACGGTGTAAGCTTCAGTACTGAAAAAAAATGTTCTTATTATATTCTAATATGCCGTTCTGTGGAACAGTAGGTTGATAGGTTCCCTAGAACGGTAGATTGATAGGTTCCTTAGAACGGCCAACCCGTAGGTTGTAGCAGTTGGATTTGTGCGATATTGGGCAGAGCCAAGCAGGCGGGACGTGCGTGACCCCTTACGACGTGATGTAATGTTATCTATTAAAGAGCTAACGTGTGCTGACTAAGCAGGTTATTGTACTTACGTATCGTAAATAACGATAAGCCGTCTGTAATAAATACGTTAACACCGCCTGGTCTTAACGTATTTATTACGTTTAGAATAGGGACCCTTCCCTATTCTGTAAAACGATACGAAGCGACGAAGTTCGAAAAGGTACCCCTATCACGTAATGTAATATAGAATATCTATCACAATAATAATATTTGTAATATAAAATACTGTCACTGAAGCAAAGCAGTCGATAAAACATGTTTAGGGGAATATCTTTTATTATTATAACGTGTTATGTTGAAAGTTGATAACATTTTCATATAAATTTTTACTTACAAATTAATCTTTGTGGTAGTAATGTTATTTTTGTGATGGCTATTCTATACCTACTTTACTCTCTATGTATATTCCGAACTTCGTTAGTTCGTTTCTGATTTAAAGAATAAGAACCGTGTGTTGAGGTACGCAACTCAGACAACAGACACTCCACAACAGCGACACGTGCGTTGCATGTAAATGTATTGAAATAATAATATTATTTTAAGATATGCGACCGAGACAGGAGCGACCATTTTCATAGAAAAGCGGTCGCGTCACTATCACCCGACTCATGCGCATGTTACACTTGGCGGTTAACTGTCTCGTCTCTGTCTCGGTCTTTAAAACACAGCTCAAAGTGGACTTCCGATTTTTACCTACATGAGACGCGCATTGATTGCGCTGCCATCGAACCGCTTCGAACGGTCTCTCGTACATTTACATAATGCTTGATAAATTTAATGCGCGTGTTGTCGAAGTGGAGGAGAGTACAAAAACCTCCGTATAAAAATAAGCCGACTGTGTGACCGCGGTAGATGTACACAGTACAGAAGCTACACTGCGCTGCGTCCTTAACGCTTGATGTGATGATCGGAGGTCCGTCTTTAGGGAGTTCACTCTCTAACCGTTAGACCTGCGCAGTACCGTGTCGGGTCCCGTATCAAGCCCACATGTGCCGCACCGCCGCACCCGTATCGGCGCAGGTGTGCCGGCAGACGCGCGCGTCGCCTCTGTGCCCGTCATCTGTCGCATCAGTGTATTTATAATAATAATTGCATCATGCAACCGAACAAAAACATATAGACACTCGAAGGTCACAGTTGTGCAACAATGCATTTTACATCGCAGAAAGCGGCAGCTGCGTCCGCGCCAATCACTTCGACTGCGCTCTCTGCCGGCAAACTTCCCGAGCTTCAGGCGTGTTGGTCGATGTCAGAGACGTCACGGAACTAAAGTAGCAACTGTCGATCTCACCTGCCAGCACACAAACAACTGTGTGCTTTACTGTCAAGACATTTTTGGATACGAAATCTGTAAAGGTCTCGAGACAAGATGCACAACATGTTAATTGTGTTGGATTGACAGTGAACTTAATTATAGTTTTTTTTTTATTTTGAGAGTAATGTCTTCATTATTTCACACAATGTAGATCTGAATATTACGTATATCGACCACTCCTCTCGATTATCTATTATATAAAAATAAGTCGGGTTTTCCTTCCTGACGATATAACTCCAGAACGCACGAACCGATTTCCACGGTTTTGCATTCGTTGGAAAGGTCTCGGGCTCCGTGAGGTTTATAGCAACGAAAATCTAGGAAAAATTTCAATAGAAAAGCGGGAAAATAGGGAATATCATTTTTTAAATACAGCGCCATCTCTGATACATAGCATGTACTACAAACCAATATTTTAAGTAGATGGCGTCGGTGCGTGACACATTGCTGACAGATGGCGCCACTGTTAGGCTACTTTTATCCCGGAAAATACAGATCACGCGGGCGGAGCCGCGCGGGACAGCTAGTTATGTATAAAATTATGTTTGCGTTAAGTTAAAAATTTCAAAAACAGCCTTCAAACCCGACTTCGGTCCGTTTGCTGTTTTCCGTCGAGGAGTTTCCATTTTCCCACGTCTTTCGACATCAGATCTTAACCAAAATATTGGATAACAAGGAAAAAACTTTTTATAAATCATCCAAATCAGTGCTTATGTGTCGGAGGTATGCGTGAACGATATACAATGGAGTGGCGACTGCAGCCAATGTACGACGACCCACCCCGACGACACACTGCAGCGAGTAAACAAACCACAAGTCAACAAAACTAGTAAGCGGGACACCTAATAATAAATTATCACCACTACCCATAAATGTTAAAGGATTTTTTGCCGAATTGTTTTTACCGTTTTTAAGGAATGGGGACCGCGAGGAGGAGGGGAGGGTCCCGGCAATTTCAGTGGCCGTACAAAACTCTACATCAAGCTGTAAGTTGAAGCTGTAGCTGGCTCGACAGTGGCATCATCAATACACGGTCGCGTCGGACTACATAATCATGCTGATAAAAATGGATATAGCTATCGCTTACATTCACTGGAGGATCGGCGGCGACTGCTCCGCGTGTTGCGACTTGACAGGCAGGGCACTATAGTTTACACTTATCACGTGACAGGTGGGTCAGAAGGAAAGTGAAGCGAGCACATCCATCCCTCCAGAGGAGGCGGGCTCACCCGAGGCACGGGATTTATTCGTTAACCGAGTAAAATACTCGACTGGCTTATCAAGTACGCTACATGATGTGATTTTGGGCACACCCGATAAACTCTTGTAGTCCAAGTTTACCGAATGTGATAAGTGTCGATGTCCCGCTGATAAATAAGTAAATAAACTTCACATTTCTTTGACATTACGTCGCATCGAGAGGCGTGGCGGTCACACGTCATACTACAGCCGACACACTAAACTAATAGTCTGATCAGTGAAGAATTTAAATAAGTACGAAGGATACCTAAAAAAAGGGATCGCAAAAATAAGTTTGTATATCTCAAAGACACTTTAAAAAACAAAGTTACTTTTTCGTTCGCTAAACTAAAATATTTTGTAACCGAACATACTCTGTATCTTAAAACCATACAACTTACGTTACTGAAACTGATTTTCGTTAGAACAACCGTTTAATTAATACTACCCAGAATATTTTCAATATGTGTTGATATATGGGCAATATGGGTTGGTACCACCGCTTTGTCTATTTTTGCCGCCAAGCAACAGTGTGTAAGCACTGTTGTGTTTCGGTTTGAAGAACGTCGAAGCCAGTGAAATTACTGGGCATTATGAGACTTAACATCTTATGTCTCGGGTCGACGAGCGTAGTTCAGTGCCATGCAGTGCTTGTAATTAAAAGTTCTGTAAGATGTTGCTTCTGTTTATGGGCAGGCATGGCGCTAACCATCCGGCGGGCGCCTTGCTCGTCTCGACATTTAATCAAATAAAATAAAATTCAAAATTCCACACCGGAAAAAAAATATAAAAAAATCTATGATCTGACACGCCGAAATGTTCCCGAATATCAGAGCGGTACACTCAGTGGGTTTAGGTCCTAAAATTAAAAAATCGTCCATATTTCAGAGTACCTATGTCACGCGTGTTTGTCACAGTCACGCCTCTCGGTGCGGCGAAATGTCACAAGTGGAGACGGACTTTGCCGTGCTCGGATAAAAAAAAAACATATCGGGCACAAATTCCGATACCAGGCTACTTATATGTATTATCCCCACATCCCCTGTGGAAAAAACAATGAGCTTATCTTGGGAATCGAACCGAGAATCTCCAGGTTCTTATACGCAACCACCACACAAACGAGACCAATAGAACTGCAAATTGAATATACTACATCTGATGGATGTCAATCAACAGTCCTGTGTTAATATAATGTTGACTATCAGGAGAGCAGGAGACATTGCATCCTGCGACAATTTGTCAGAATTATACCGAGCAGAAGTTACTGGATGTATACGAGTACTAACCGACCCCGGCACCAAGTGTACAGTGGACATCATCAATTCGGGTACAAATATGTTTCGGCTACTCTCCCACCAGCATCTGTTCCGAGCTGTGCTGTGTGAACGATGCTTGCTGTTGGCGAGCGATTTCTTTTCGCAGTTGGTCGAGGTTACTTTATGCACAGTAATGTAAGTTTTTTTGTTTGACTTATTTGTGTCTAATTGATGATTGACGATGATAGTGAAGGCGTCCTCGTAACAAATAACATTTGTAACTTTATGAATGACGGGTTGTGGTCGCGCTTGAAGTAGAACGCAGGCATCTGTAAACTGTCACGACATGACGAAATTGGGAGGTGATTTGCTGATAATTGGAAACATTCGTTTCGGATTTGGTTTCGTATGAAGTGAAACGTCTTTTATTGCGTTTCCAGATCCGCAAATCGATGTTTATGGCCTTGTCGATGAATCAAACAGGCACACACACAGTCATGACCATATAGTAAAATACAATTATCTTATATCGTGGGCATCAAGAATTATGAGAAACTTTCACTCCACCCAGATCAAAATAAATATATGCCAAATATAAACCTGCAGCCTGTCGTTCCATAACTGGGTACTCGCCGACTACGCCACGAGCTCTGTTAAGTTGATAATTTCCAAACCGTTTCAAATTATTTTTTAATTATTACAGACATCGTATTAAACAGCGTTAGTGTTCGTTGTTTAGCATTGACTCCAGGCGCGGTGTCGGCGGGCGGCGCTTTACACCACACTTTAGAGACATAGCACTGTGCACTGTGCACTGCGGGTGACCTGCACGCTGCTCTCTGGCATACTCCACAAGTGAGAAACATCAGTGTTCCGCCGGACTAGTCACGGCAAAGGTCATTGCCTCACTAATTTGTGACGCTTACTCTCGATAAATCGTTTGAGCAAGAACCTAAGGTAACAACGGACGGCACCGCGCGCGTCACATCCGCGCCGGCGTTTTACCCGCCACAACTGGCGGTTGTGTTGACGCCGTGTCGCCGTGTGCTTTCCGCACCTCGTTCCTTTCGTCACCGCGCAGCGATCGCTCGCACGGTACTTGCTGTACGGCGTGCAGCGTTTAAACGTCACTCTGAGCGCTTCACCGCTACTAACTGAATATTTCACGGCACTATGTTTCCGATTGGTTAGCATGTAGTAGTTTAACGTAGATACGACCGTGACGAATGTGATCGCGCCATATTCCTGTAACACAAACGAGATGTTGAGATGCTTTTGTTCTTTGAATTTGTATTATGGAAGCCAACTTGCGGTAATTGAGAAAACATCAACAGGTAGAAAATGCGCGCTCATCCATGATGAGGTGTGACCTAAAGGTTACGCTCCAATCAATCAAATGTGCATAGAGTGGGTCACGTCTACCGGGGGTGCGGGGGCGCGGGGGCGCGGGGGAGGCGGAGAGCGCGGGCAGCTCCATACAATTCTTTGAGTGCGATAGTTTTCTTTAGCGTTGAGAATCGTTTTACAAACAATATAAATAATAGTGTCTCGGAGCGGAGCGGGCAGTGCTCGCCGCGCTACCGCCCGCGACTCATCGACACACTGACACACTGCCGTATCACAGGCACGCGACACATCACACATTACCCACATCACCTGCCACCCCGCAACAGTCGCCGCCCGGCGAGGGATGACACTGTAGGTGCCATGGTGCGCGCACACGTGTTAGTGCTAGCGGCCCTGCTGGCCGTCGTACACTCACATAGTATAGGTGCAGTGGTTAAGGACAGCGAACCGCAGGCGAGTACACATGAATTCTTCCCCGACTGGGTGCCGTTCAAAAACAAACATGGCGCGGAACTTGGTGAGTTCGTTCAAGTGAAGAAAGTGAAGCCCAAGAAGAGGCTCGCCCCGCCCGTCAACTTCATATTGAAGGCAGTGGCGGAGCCCGAGGGTGACGACTACTACGACAAGGGGCAGGGTGAGAGCGACAATGGGGACGACTTCGAGAAGAAGGAGTGGTCCGACACGAACCGCGGCGTGCAGCCGGTCGGCCAGACCGTGCAGGTTGCGCCGCTCAACCACACCGATATCTCGGATATCGACGGCGTCGTCGGTATAATTACACACGACGCCAGCGGGCCCGTTTTAGATGCGTTGCGTGTACAGAAACCCACACCCGTCTCTATTGCCGCCCTCTCTGCTGCTTCAGATGATACTTCGCAGGTGTCTGCCGATGTCATTGACACAGCACCCGAAGAGTCGAGTACTGATGCACCTAAACAAGCCAAAAAAGAAGATGACGATGAGGACTATGATGAGGCCCCCGCAGAGAAAAAGAAACCCCAGCTGTCAGAAGAGGAGCGGCGAGAGAATGAGGCCAAGAAGGCCAAGATACTCGACAGCGTCGACGAACTAAAGGAGCGTCACGCCGAGGAGCAGAAACTCATCTCGGAGAGGCTCAAGGAGGAGGAGAGATTCCAGGAAGAACGGGAGCGAGACGGGGTGCGGCTACAAGACACAGACGATAAATATGGCGGAAAAAGGCATTCCAAGGAATTAGCGACGGACTACGAGGAATACGACGACGACTCGGCGTCTGCTGAGGACAAGTACGAGGTGAACCTTCAACCGGGCACCGGCGGTCAAGCCACCCGCACCACGCGGCGGAAGGGAGATGATAAGCATTCGCCGCCAGGCAAGCAATCCGTGTTCAAGAACCCGGGCCTATACGTGTCTTACGATGAGGATAGCGAGGAGAGCAGCTCGACCGCACCCGCGTCCGCATCCTCGCCCGTGGACCATCCTACTGGCAAGTTTTCTTCGACGTACCGTGAGACGACTCCATCTACAGATTCCGACGTCGGCGATAGAATCTCGTTACTACCAGATGCTACTGGCGCTAACGGGGAGCCGACGCTCTTCTTCCCCAAGAAGAAAAAGAACAAGCGACGCAAGAGCAAGACGACCACTCCCGCGCCGTCCTCGCAAGCTGCCGACTCGACCGTGGCAGAAACTGTGGCAGACAAGGAGGCTGGACACGCCAGCGCGCCTGCCCCTGCAGTGCCGGTGACAGCGGAGTCAGCACCCAGCGCGGACGCCACCGACGCCGTGCCTGCCTCGACGGACCACAAAGAAGATGAGCACAAACAAGAGGATTATGAAAACGAAAAAGGTAATTAATATTTTAGTAGCTACAGAGTTAAACAAATAAATCATGTCATCAATTGATATTTTGGTAAGTAAGTAACACAAATTCAAGTGAATTGTGAATTCTTTACCGACTTTAGCTATGTGTAGTAGTAATGCATGTAATGTGTTGTGGTTGCTACAGCGCATTGCTGCAATGTTTAATTTCGTGTAGGAGGGTGTTATCGTTGTTGTAAGACTCAATACGTTGAAGCACAATTAGATTCAACCCTTTTGACAGCCTTCGTAGCGCGGTAGACGAGTTGATAGCTGAGAAACGAGAGGCCGTGTGTTCGATTCCCGCTCCGAGACAAATGTTTGCGTGATCTGAAAAACTTGTTTCGGGACTGGGTTTTACCTATGGGATCACGGTTCTCTCTTGGTTCCTGATACCCGCGATACAGGTTGAGCTAGTGTGGTGTCAGGACTATGTGTGTGACTGTTGGGTGTGTTTATTATTATTATGGTTAGTTGATCTGCAGGCGTGTGACCTTTAGTTATCTGTCACCACGTCAGTTATCGAGCGCTTCTCTTTACATGCGTGTACATAGGTAATATCACAGTCTAATGGGCACACATTAACAAGCCGTGTAGAGTGTGGTGGTTTATAGTACAACTCTTCCACCGAGGTGTGAGTGGGGCATTGTGGCTTGTGGTGACGTCACGCGACTCTACTGTGACGGTAACGATGTCGCAAGCGGCGGGTCACCGACCGCGTCACTCCTCACGTTTTTAATTAACTGATATTGAAAGTGATGTGATTAGGTGAGGCTGAGGTATTATTTGTCCACGTCGCGTGCACTGGTGTGGAACCGGACCGTTCCGCACCGTTCACCTCGCGCACTCTCCGCATCCTCAAACGGCGCTAACTTTAACAAGGAAAAAGTCAGTTAAAAAATCTTCCAAAATCAACTTTAAACGCCGATTAGCGGTGCGTATAATTTATATGGGACCACTATGGAAAAGCCCCTACAAACAAAAAAACATCGAATTATGTGTATATTAGTCAGAGTTATGCGTGAACGTACATAAAAACATGTATACAAACGAATTGATAAACTCCTTCTTTTTAAAGTCGGTTAAAAACCTATAAAAATTAAATAAATTACGCGGCGACAGTGGCGAGTGGAACCGACTGGCGAGTTAAATGTCGTGACTTCGAGCGAGCTTGATTTATTTATTTATAGATTATCGATTATTTTATTTATCGTTCCCTTTAACGACAAAGGAAGCCATGAAAAAATTCGCGTTCCTCGAATTCTAAAAAACTTATAATACTTTTCTCTTTAGTCTGGGCTTAAAGAGATTTGCCAGCCTGTATGGTGGGCATGACTGCATGATCAGCAGTCGGACTGCGCTGGTGACCGCGCCGCCCCGCGCCGCGCCGGCCGCAGCACGCAGAGGGTTCCCACAAGCCGCGGCCGCTTTCTCTATTTACTTTCATTTGAAAACTAGATCAAATATAATTAACAACAGCCCGTTATCGTGAAGTTACGTAAGATGGCATTTGTCCGCGGTGTCACCGGTGTCACTGGTGTCAGAGAGCGCTGTGCATGATTATTAAGTTTTATGCCCCATTTAGATGTATAGTGTCTCTTACGACATAGTGTAGAATACCTTTTAACAGGAAGTAATATAGTTGCAAATATACAGAACTGTAATACTGTGCGCCACACCCACTGTCACCCACATCTGACTTCCAATGGTCGCGTCAAGTGGCAGATGTTGCCATCAATGACGCTTTCGTCTGTCAACACCTGCAACATTAGACAATTAAACGAACATGTAAATCGTAAGTTATAAGGTGCGTAAGACGTATGTGAGAGGCCTAATGTCTGCCTGTCTAATGGTAAACGCCTGCCCATAAACAGAAGCAACATCACACAAAACCTTGAATTACAGAACACTGCAAGACACTGGACTGCGCTTGTCACCCCGAGACATAAGATGTTAAGTCTCATAATGACCAGGTATTTTACCAGCTTCAATGTTCTTCAACCTGAAATACAACATAGCACATCCACATTGTTGCATGGTAACAGAACTACTTAAAGCGTTATTACCAACCTCTGCCTCTCACAAATGAGGGACCCGCCATTGCTTTGACTATTTCTGCCGCCAAGAAGACATTAAAGCCAGTGAAATTACTGGACATATTATGAGACTTAACATGTTATAGGTAGTACAGTACAGTACAGTATTTCACAATTCGAAGTTTTAATAGTGTTAGTTCTGTTTGTGAGTAGGCATTACTATCAGCCGAGCGACCTATTCGTGTTATTTTTAACGCTTATAATTAAAAAATACCGCCACAGTCGAGCCGTATTCATGTTGTAGACTTTGGTTATGTGGGTAGTACCACATATTAACATACGTATTATATCGCAGGTAACGGTCGGGAACACCACTCGGTGCATGACGACGAGCACGCGGAACACGGCAAGAAGGCATACGAGGTGAGTGCACATCCACAGGTACGGCACTGATGCCCGTCACGCGACCGTCAGAGGACTGCCTTTATCCTAATACATCAGTCGTATATAGAAACCCAGTTATACAGACATACACACCGTAGCAGGCACATAGTGTGGCACACCAATCGGCCTTCACACCCGCCTCTGCAACTCCAGTAAGTCGGGATGGAGAGTACGGATTTGATGGCACCGAGTCTCTGATACCCCGTTTCAAATGATTTTAAAAATAATCAGAAATTAATATGCGCTTCAAACACTCAGCGATAACACATTGTGTTTAGTATTATGCCTGCATTACGTTGTGAGCGAAGCGCGGTGGCAAAAACAACTTTTTTATTTCCAAGCACGTATTGCTATCACGTGGCTAGGTACCGCTAACTATGGGTGACGTATTTTTGGACCGCTATTCAATTCAATTGCTGTAATAAGTGATATACTGAAGGTGTCAAGCACGACGTGTGCTGTGAACGGGACGACTCCACGTGTCCCGCTCCTCCCGCGTCACGCCACACCCTGGTACTTACGTTACCCACAGCGCGTGAGTGGTGTGTATGTGTGGGGTGAACGCAGCATCGCAGTGTGTCCCACGGCCGACGCACGGGGCCGATGTTGTCAAACAAATCTATTGTTAGCCCAAACCAATGTGTATTGTTCTATGTTTATTGTCTAACTCATATTGTGATAACACCGCCGCCTGCGCATGAGTCAGTACCGAGCATGCGACCTAGGGTGGCTCTACCAATTTCTCTCCGTCTTACGACATACACAGCGGTGGCTAGCTTATATATTTTTCTTTTTTTTTTTATTGCCATAATAGGCAGACGAGCAAGCGGTCCCACCTGATGGTAAGCGGTTACCGCCGCTCATGGACATCGGCAATGCCAGGGGCACATCCAAGCCACTGCCTACCGTTGAAGGAATACTCTTTTTAAGCCTCGTTTAAAGAAGGACATGTCATAGCGCTCGGGAAACACCGAGGCAGGGAGTTCATTCCAGAGCTTACACGTGCGTGGTATAAATGAGCGCTGGAAACGTACGGTACTAGACCGTATCGTTTCCAGGTGGTATGGATGAACTCTACTGCGGTGCCGGGTAGTGCGATGGTAAAAAGGTGATGTTGGAACCATCTTAAACAGTTCCTCAGAGCACTCCCCGTGGAACAAACGATAGAATACGCAGAGAGAACCAAAGTCTCTCCGCGCTCCCAAAGGTTCCAGGTTATCCGTGAGACTGGGGTCCCCGACGATTCGAATAGCCCGCCTTTGTAAGGAGTCAAGTGGGTCAAGCAGGTATTTGGGGGCTCCTGCCCAGAGATGAGAGCAGTACTCCACGTGGGGCCGTACCTGAGCTTTGTAGAGCGCAAGTCTATGGCCCGGCGTGAAGTATCGCCTCGCTCTGTTCAGGATACCCAGCTTTTTGCCAGCCAATTTGGCTTTGTCCTTCAAATGACTCCTGTACTGGACTTTACTCGATATTTCGACGCCGAGGATCCCAATACTCTCGGAAAGCCGGAGAGGTACTCCTTGGAACTGTGGCGCCATGACAAAAGGGTCCTTCTTTGCAGTGAACGCGCAAACTTGTGTCTTCATGGGGTTGAATTGAACTAAGTTCTTTTCCCCCCATTCCGAGGCCCGCCCCAGAGAGCTCTCGATTTCAGACACAAGTTGAGACCGTCTTTCCTCCATAGTACTCCGAGGAACATTCTGATGGCCGATGTATCGCGCGTCACTCGTACTGTCATCTGCATAGCAATGTATGCCGTAAATAGACAGCATATCATTGATATGCAAGATGAAGAGAGTCGGCGACAACACCGAGCCTTGTGGAACGCCAGCATTAACCGACAGAGTCTCGGAGCAACAGCCGTCTACGACGACTTTGATGCTCCGACCATCCAGGAAGCTAGCGATCCACTTGCAGAGTCCCTCGGGGATCCCGTAAGATGGTAACTTCGATAGAAGGGCTCTATGCCATACTCGATCGAACGCCTTCGCGATATCTAGGCCGACAGCCATAGCCTCACCCCTGCCCTCCAAAGCCTCAGCCCAGCGGTGTGTGAGGAATACAAGAAGATCACCAGCTGACCGACCGTGACGGAAACCGTACTGTCGATCACTGATCAGCTGGTGCTCTTCAAGGTACCGCAATAACTGGGCATTAATTACTCGTTCCATGACTTTGGAGAGCAGGGATGTAACCGCTATCGGTCTATAGTTTGAAGGGTCCGACCGTTCACCTTTTTTAGGTATCGGATGGACATGAGCTACCTTCCACGAAGTGGGGACCTTGTTGGTATAATAGGAAAGACGGTATAGGCGCGTGAGAACGGGGGTCAACTCAGGGGCGCACGTTTTAAGAACCACCGCGGGGATGCAGTCTGGTCCACTCGACTTACGTATGTCGAGAAGCCTCAATTCTCTCCTGACCGCACGCTGACTTATGCGAATTTTGGCCAGGGAGGACTCGCACCGGGGGATGTTCGGCGGCGTGGCTCCTCGATCATCCAGAGTCGAGTTCGATGCAAAGGATTGAGCCAAAAGATCGGCCTTATCCTTTGCACTATGGGCCAGACTGTCATCAGACTTACGCAGTGGCGGGAGACTGGACTGGCAGAAGTTACCTTGGACAGCTTTGGCAAGCGACCAGAAAACACGGCTTCCAGAGGGGTAGCTCTTCAGTCGCTCGCCAATTCTGCCAATGTGTTCCGCCTTGGCCTTGACTATAGCCCTCTTGTTGAACCTAGAAGCAGCATTATATTTCCGCTTCTCCTCTTTGGTATTCGGATCCTGACGCTTTCTGGCGTCGACCCACGCCTCGTATGCGGACCGCTTATAATTGAACTCACGGAATTGAGGTGCTGAGTTTCGACTCAATATAAAAATGGACAATTCACTGGCCTTATAATAAACTCCTATTTTTATGTAACAACTAAATTGCCTTCAAATTCATATCCAAACTATTGATTTCAGCACCATCATGTAACTATTGGTCAAATAGTATTACGTGACTGTAGTTTTTTTTAATTACAATCTAAATACATACCTTTTTTTATCCTGGCTCGGCAAAGTGACTACGCTACACCTGATGGTAAGTGTGGCGCAATTCAAGAATAGTGTCGACCAACGATAAACAATGTGTCCATCGTAGGTCGGCAAGATCATGCCGGCCTGCCAAAGGGCCAAGGAGGAGGGGAAAGGAAAAGGGATGGTAAAAGGGTTAGGATCATGGGGCAAGCCCCCTAGGGAGAACCGGATATACACTGGCTGATCCTGGAACGCGATCCACACAAGGTGGGCCACTATGGCAGGTTTTAGCACCAGTGTACAGTGGTCGCTATCCGGTCGGATACAAGTATCCTCCCACCAGCCTATCCGGTCGGATACAAGTATCTTCCCACCAGCAAATACCTACCTATACCTACATGATCTGCGTATGATCATGAACTGAGTTGTTCGCTGCCAAAATTCTTGTCCCCTAACTGAACTGATCCATGATTCTACATTTAGTATTGTGGATGATTATGGGCGGTGGAGATCACTTACTAACAGGTGACCCACTTGCGCGTTTGTCGGCCTACTCCAAAAAAAATGCATATTTTATGGTATTTTTTTTATTCAAAATAGGCTTTGGGTTTGGCCACTATCTCGCCTGATGGTGGGCAATTATGTGGCCTAAGATGAAACCCGCTTGCCTAGCAAAAACAGATTTAATCCCGACTGTAGCAACGTGATTGATATGTGCAATATTATATTTTATGAACAGTTTTTTAAATGTTTTTTTTGAGATAAATAAGCACACACCTAAATGTGATAATGTTCCCAGTTAACGTTATAAGGGCAAATGTTATAATTGTCATGGTATTGCCTCGGTGGCACAGTTTGCATATGCGATATGACAGCTGTGCTGAGGTCTCGCATTCAATCCCCGTGTCTGATCAAATGATATTGGGTTTTCCTAGCTATTCTATCTTTCTTTCTTGGCTCGCCTTCTATCACATCATGGGGCGGCAATTCGCTCTGCGACATGTGGGTGTACTGATTACACCTCTGCTTACCCCTTCGGGGGTTACAGGCGTGAGTGCGTATGTATGTATGATACTGTAATCAACATGAAATGAAAATATGATTGTACGCGTCTTCTAGCCTGCCCTGTGTTGTGAGATCTGCACACTGTTCATTATACAATTCCCGCACAAACTGTTGCGCGATGTAATTGGGCGCGATAAAGGCTTGTTAACCGTTTGACACGTTTACTTCTTCTTATCTTTCGTAATTATTACTATTGAACGGAATAGAACACAATGAGCAGTCCGAACTCGATCAGCGAGTGAATACAGAGTGACAGTTCAAACTTACGACACGCTTTGTGTCTGAAATGAGTCGCGGATTTGTAAAGAATTAATCAAATAGACTATTATATCTTTAGATAATAAAAAAACAATCGTTTATTTCAAAACCGCAAAAAGTTATAATATTTACATAAAATTACATTGGAATATAAACTTTTTATTAGTCTGTTGATAAGAAATCTGTTCAGACTGCTTTTTGTCTAAATAAAACAAATCAAAAGAAACGAATTCGATTATCTGGCAGATAAAATATTTGATAATATTAAACAGGTTCTATTGTATCGGAGTTGTGAAAGCCAAAAGTTATCAATTACCGATTATCTTGGCCAACCGTTGTTATTGATCTGCCATTGTAATATTTTAGAGGTAATTGGCTTAATTTAAGAATCCGATAATTGTTTTGTTTCATTGGTGTAGTAGTGGCACCAAACTTAGGCAGAGATATCAGTGAGGTTCAGGTTTCAAATCCGACGTCGCTAGCTCTAATTTGTGTTTGAGTTTTGCACTCAGCAAATCATACATGATGACAAATTGTGCTCGTAATGCAATAGGATCACCACCTCTCAGAGTATAAGACGGACATAAGGTAGGCGAAATGTGCTTGTACCTACGAACTACGCACCTTTGCCTATCCCTCCTGGGGATAAATGCGTGAGATTATTTTAAGTCATATGGCTAGGCATTTATTGATTACTAGCTTTTGCTCGCGGGTCCGCCCGCGTAAACGTTTAAAATTGACAAAGTTTCATACAAACTTTCATCCCCTATTTTATCCCCTTGGGGGTAGAATTTATCAAAATCCTTTCTTAGCGGATGCCTACGTCATAACATCTACCTGCATGCCAAATTTCAGCCCGATCCCTCCAGTGGTTTGGGCTGTGTGTTGATAGATCATTATGTCAGTCAGTCACCTTTGAGTTTTATATAATACTAGCTTTTGCTCGCGGCTCCGCCCGCGTGAACAGCATTTTCCGCGATAAAAGTAGCCTGTAACCGTCTCCAGGGTCCTATCTGTCTCTGTAGATAAATTCATCAAATCGGTTCAGTGATTTAGGCGTGAAAGCGTAACAAACAAACTCGCTTTCGCATTTACTTTCAACCCCTTTTTCATCCCTTATTAAATGTAATTGCAAAAATTCCTGAAACACGTATTTATTTGTTTTACGTCAATAACCGAAATACAAAATTTTGTTTATGTAACTTTCAAAATGACGGACTTTCATACATATTATCATCCCCTGTTTTTACCCCTTTGGGGTGGAATTTTCTAAAATCCTTTCTTAGTGGGTGCCTACATAACAAAATGAATATACAGTCCGAATTTGATGCTTGTAACCTTGACAGTTTGCGCTCGGCGATGATGAATCAGTCAGTCAGTCAGGACATGTTATTTTATAAGTATATAATATTTCGATTATTAGGATGTACTGTAGCTGTGTGAGTGTATACTTACCAGGAAGGCTTTGTACCTCCCACGTCCCGCGTTCGATGCTCGGTGCGACCTACTCAGTGGCGGAGCATTATTAGTAATCCACTCCAGTGTTTATGGCCGCTGATAGCGAACTAAATGTCGGGTGGATGTTATTTACAGCTGTTATTTTAATATCAGTACTTAAACTCACTGTCACTTAAACTGTGTATTTTATTATATTATTTAATTTTTCAAGTCTGTGGTAATAATATATGTGTGCGCTAAATAATGAAATGTGAAATTTATAACGTTCGATAAATCGAGCGATCGACGTACATTAAGACTGAATTCATTTGCGTCAGCATTCATTCGTATTTGGTTGGTCGATATTACCTAGTACATTTTATTATCGTAAGTAGCCGTATAGTAGTCCATGTGTATGCGTAGTTGATCAGTTGTAATTATTGTAAAGCATAATAATATGTGCCTTTGCGTTCGCATGCCTATGCAAATGCAAACGATCTCATGCATCTGATCTCATGCGTTTGCACTATGAAGTTTCAAATAAAAACGCGGAAGCTGAATTGATGTTGGAAGGTGCATTGATTCGCGTCTTCACAAGAAATAGACATTTTCCAT
Organism: Amorpha juglandis; assembly: GCA_949126905.1. Taxonomy (NCBI): domain Eukaryota; kingdom Metazoa; phylum Arthropoda; class Insecta; order Lepidoptera; family Sphingidae; genus Amorpha; species Amorpha juglandis. The sequence continues at coordinate 14,631,222 of OX421386.1, read as the reverse complement.
AGATAACATTTGAAGTAATGCTAACGGTTGTGACTTCAGCGAAAGCATTTCGATTTATTCGCATTGACTTGTTCCATGCGACTTACAAGTAAGCAGTCTCGTGCTGAAGCTTGTAAAATTAATAATATCCTTCGATACTAAGCATATAAGTTCGGACAAAGAGTATTATACCAAATTCCCGAGGAACGACTGAGACATTTACGATGCTGCACGTGAGGCGTAAAAAATGTTTTGCGCGGTGTCCATTCTGATAGGTTACATAACAGTCCAATGATAATAATATGTTGTCGTGATGCAGGGCTACCATGAGGATACGAAGACCGCTAAGGGCCATACTGACAAGGAGAGGCACTCGGGCCGGTACGACGACCACGCCGGACAGAAGAAGGACCACCACGACGAGGCCGAGCACTACGGCGCTCACCATCACGAGGAACACGGCAAGAAGCACGCTAAGGTACCCTTCACACCTACCCCCTAATTACGACCACTATTATTTATTTGGTGGAGGTGATGAGTAGTTCGTTCGCCTTATGGTAAATGCCACATCTGCCCATAGACAAACATCACTACTCAGAAAATTGAGCTTACATAGTTGCAGTGCACTGTACTGCTCTCTTCAGCCCGACTCCCGAGACATATGATGTAAAGTCTCATAATCTTCAATAGTTCTATTGGCTTCCATATCCCCCAAATGGGTCACGTATTACAAGCAGCTACTTGGTAGCAGAAATAGTTAAAGCGGTGGAACCTACCGAGATGGCCTGTTCCATACTTACCACCAGCTTAGTCCAACTTCTTACCAACAAACTGCACTTGAAAATAATTTAATATCGATGTAAATTAAGAAAGTTTGTGTCGGACTTGTGCACGTAGCGTTCCGTACCACTACTCTCAGCAATTTTTACTTATGGTTTTTATTATTTCAAGTGATATATATGATATCCCTACTAATAATACATATTCTGTGCTTTCAGCCGGCTCTTTATTACGGTTTAGCACTTTAAACGTAAATAGACAACAACAGCATAGGCCTTCCCTTAGAATCCTCCACAGGGTTCCCTAAGAATCCTTTGCGTACGGAACTATATAAAGTATCAAGAGAGAAGATGTAAAGTTTTCGACACAATGCGAAATAAAGAAGGTATCACCTCATTAAGCTAGTGATACCGTTGGCTGTAAACCTGTGAAGTCCTGGATTCGATACCCAGGTGAACAATCTGAATTGTTCGATTTAAAAATTTCATGACTTTCCTGGGATTAAAGTTAGTGTCCAATATGGTAATGTTGATACCAACTATCACGTCATGGGACGGTACAAGCTCGGCAGCCCGTGGGTGTCGGAATGGATTTGGGTTATGAAGACAAAATTTACTCTTATGGGAACTATGTTGTTTGTAATTTATAAGTGACCTGTTTCTAGTACGAGGAGTCTGGCAAGCACGCTAAAGGGCACAGCACCAAGGGCAGCCACGACATCCACAAGAAAGAAGAATACGAGAAAAATGTAGAGTTCTTCGAGGAAGAAGGAGACTCCGCAGAAGACGAGAAGCATGGCGGGTACCACGACGAGCGCGAGCACAAATCGGTACGACACAGGGACCTTGCGCCATGCGCTTGCTTAATAACTTTTTATGTTTAAATCCGAAGTAATTTTACACTTTGATCGACGGAAAATCAGAGTCTGAAAGACTTTACCGTTGTTGTTTTAGGGTCCCGTGTTAACAAAACCATTAGCGCCATCTGCGGCTCGTTGGCATTGATAGGAGCGAGCGCGTCACGGTCGCCGCGCCGCGACTTATTGTTCGTGCCGTTCTCTTTTCATTGCATGTCAGCGTGGCAGGCGTCAGCCACGTTGGCGACACCGCGGTTGCGCCACGGCGTCGCCGCGGTGACGCAACACGTAGACAAACACTCCTCATCTATTTTTGCTCGGTGTTGCAGTTTTTGTGCGCTTTTGCAACAAGGTGAAGGTCGCGCTCGGTCGTGGTGTTGTTCTTTTAATTTAGCATTGACATCGATGTGACAAGCTCTCTCCAGCCATCTTGTGCAGCTGGTATGACCAGTGTATTCATCTGCGCCTCATTCTGAAAACAAAACATAACCATTGTTGCATGATGTAATTGTCGTTCATTGAAATTTGTGCAGACAAATGTGTTCCGCTATCTATTGATAGTTGGTATTACAAAACTATTCTACCTATTCTAATTCCGGAACGCATTTGAGATAGAATGGAAGGCGCTGGCGGAAGACCGAATCAATTAGAACGATGGGTAGTGCGATACATTATAGACTTTAAAACAAATTAATTCACTTACATCACACTAGATTTACTTGGTCAGAGGCAAGAAATTATGTTAACTTTAAAGTTTCTTATTGAAACAGTTGCATCCCTTACCATGAAAATGTATAAACGGTAATAATAATATTGTCGTTTTTCAGGGCGGCCACTTCAAGAAGGGTGGACTAGAAGCGAGCCACCATCATCACTCCAAGGGCGAATCGGGCCACATCGCTGGCGGCGGCCACCACCACGAGCATAAGGTACCCTTTACACATTCCATCTAGGCTGGCACATTTAGTTTAAACTGAACATAATTATCGGCTAAATTCGGATTGAGCCACTATGATGGTGTTTTTTATGATGCGCATTGTGGTCGCTAGTCAATCTAGTACAAATGTTGCGTACTAGCCCATCAGCCACCTGCCCCAACATTAAGTTTGCGGCTGTAAGTCTGATTCGTAGGCGTAGTGCAGTATCCATTAATCTGTATGTGTGTTGCAGGGGCACTCGCAGTCAGGCGGCCACGACGGCCACGGTCATCATGGGCACCGGCAGTCGCACAAGGACTCGCATGACGCTGGCAAGAAGTGGCTCTACCACCACGGCCACCCCGCCAAGACCTCCAACCTGGTGTTGATCGACCGCCGCACCGACAAGTACACTCACGGCCCGCAGTACTTCGGCTGAGCCCGGTGCACTAGGCTCGGCTCGGGGCCGCAGTGATGTGATAGGGGTGTTGCCTTGCAGACCACACATCTACGAGTATTATTGCTTATAATATTTATGACGCTTTGCTTGTGAGTTTGTGCGTGACTGTTCGTGTCCAGTGCCTTAGTGTTATGTAAATATTTGCAATGAACTGATTTATGAATTATTTTGTAAATAAAATGTTATCATTTTTTATTTTTATACGTATTGATTGTTTTATTTCACGTCATTTGTTTTAATTTAATCATTACTTTTAGTTAGTGTTAAATAAATATACATCGCGTTATTAAATCAGTGTGAAATCAAGCGTGTACCTGCTGTTACACGCGCAACTTTAAAGTTCTTCCAGACTTCACTCATGAGTACTGGGGATTTACGTCTCAGCAGTTTGTATTAACTATTCAGCACTGAACTGTCGCTGCTTTTATTTTCGTTACTTAAAGTCCTATTCGATGCTTACTACTGTTTCTCATTATAGAAAAAAGTATTAAAAATAATAAAAAAAATAAGGTGAAATAATTGAATATTTGAGAATTTACTTATTATATTAATTAAATAAACTTATTATATTAATTTACTTATTAAATAAATAAATATCACGTCTTAACGGACCATGACCTGAATCAGGATATTATTATGTTATTGTATACCGGAAAAAGTCATTCCTTTGAGTAGAGCCGCGAGCAATAACTAGTAATATAATAACCGACTAGCACGTCCAAATATAATACAGCGCACACCGTGGCTCGTCTCAACTACGCTAACTGCTTGTTTAACGAGCTCTGCTATCCTTACATGTAATTACCCTCTACATGCATTATTATTAAATAAACTACACATTATCAGCATTGTATAAGAGACGTAGCGTTGCGAAATAAACGTTTGTTGAATGTGTGGTGAATACAAACAAGAACATAGACAGCTCGCACAAGAGCAAATGGGTCATCTGATTTTATCTGATTACCACAACCAGTCGTCCATGAAAGCAATGTAGAGTTATCGTTGCGTTGCTAACCTTTAAGGCAAAGATCGGATGATCACGTATGTCATAGTATCATAGTGTCATACTATGTAAGTCTATGTGAGAATATACAATGGTAGCGTAACTAACGCCAGGCGTCACTACCTGTCATACTGAAGTTCAGTATGGACTATATCAGTCGAGAGTGTCACTGACGCCGAGGTCATTTGAATGGTAGAGTCACGCTTTAAACAGTTCTGTCTACGACATGGACGGGCCGACCCGACCGGCTCGTTACTACTGTCTCACAAAAAAATGACGTAAAGTAGCGGCCTGCTACTGCGTTTTGTTCGGTGAGTGAGATATCCGGAGGCCAAATCCCCTTCCCCTTCCCAATCCCTTAACGATATCTTCCCTTTAAGGTCGGCAACGCGCTTATGATTCTTCTAGTATTGTGGGCGTACCTGTGAGGTGGAGATCACTTACCATCAGGTGACCCACTTGCTCGATTGGCGTTTTACGCTATTTAAAAAAAAACAAAATAGCAACCATCGATTTGTCTATTTTTGCCTTTAAACAGCAGTAAGAAAGTACTGTTTTAGTTTTTATACGTCATAATTTACTGAGCATTATGAAACATGTTATCTCAGAGTGATGAGTTCAGTGCCGTACCATGTAGTATTTAATAATTTAAGGTACAAGTGGCGTTGATACTGCATATAGACAAGCATTAGGATTACAATGTTGATTTAATGACCTCTCAAACTGCATTAGAATGGGTCAATTTGTTAGGCGCTATAAACATAATATATGGTATTAACAAATACACACATACTCCTATGGCTCCAATATCTGTTTATACAGATAACTGAGTCAAAACACGGCTGTAGCATTTCCTTCTTCCTGAGGATATTTGCAGTGATCCTGATGTTATCGTGACTTCACAATGTAGTATATTACATACGTATTTACACCTGTAATACCCGGAGGGGTATGCCTACCCCTCTACTACCGCCAATGTAACCAATTAGTCGATACACATTTTGTCGAGCATATTTTCATCTCATGATGTGATAAGGGGCGTCACGGCGTGCCTATCGCCATACCAGGTATGATTCCAGCATTCCAGCTCCGGGCTGCTACTTAGTATTCAGTGATAGAAAACCCAATGCCACTTTTACTCTGGGATCGAACCCGAGAGTCCTCAGCACAGTTTGAAGAATAATTTACTGTAAAAAATATATTAGTTCTTCCTGTTTGTAATTTTAAAGTTATGACCTATTTCAAATCCATTATTTCGCCCTAATGATCTGGTGGCAGTCTATGTATGCAGAGAAACCGAGAGGTCCTTGGTTACAATCCCGAGTAGTGCAATCATATTCTACTTGAGTTTTCGATTTAAAAAAATCATACAAAAGTCGCCTGGGCTTGGGAGTTGTGCCGGTATCTTGATAGCATTACCCCCGTCACATCATGAGACATCAGCATGTCCACATTGCGGGTGCACTAGTTATTTATTTATTTAGTTACACGTCTTTCTATCCCTAAGGGCATTGAGGCGTGAGCTTATGAATACATGTAATGCATTTCAACTATATATGTATGTATGTATGTAATGTTTATAACGAGTAAATGAGAATGTGTTTTACATTTAACCCAAATCCCCTTTCCCCAATCCCCATTCCCAATCCCCCCGGCCGGCAACGCACTCATAATTCTCTCGGTATTTTGGATTTTGTTACAAATTACTTACAATTAAGTGACTCACTTACTCGTTTGTCAACTTCTGCTATAAAAAGAATGCTACAATTAATAGTTTTTGTTAGTTGCCTTTTTAAGGAATAGTTTCTCTAATGCTTATGTTTCTGCTGTATGACTAGTCAAGTGGTAGAACCACGCTGTAGAACGTACTGCATCATTGAGCCGACTCGATCGGGTTGTTACCACTGTCTCACAGAAAACCGACGTGAAAAATCAGATTTTTGTTGCTATTCGTATGTTGAATGACATAACTGGAGGCCCAAATCCTACCTCTCCTTCTCAAACCCTCAATTATAAATTTCTGTTAAGGTTGCTAATGCTGCCAAGTTTCTTATGATATTGTGGGTTATCCATTGGCGGTGGTGACTGTATACAATCAGGTGACTCACTTGCGCGATTATCGACGTTTTCAACCTTTGCTATAAAACCAATACCCACAATGATATCTAGGTGACATCATCATTGATGAGCACCATAGTTGTTGCGGGTTGTGTGACGTCACGCTGCGCCGCGCCGCCGCCGCCGCCGCTGCATAAACTGCAACACTTTTGTAACTATAATCGATTAATTATAACAAAGAGTAGTATCGTAATGCAATACGAAGGACTCGGAATATTAGGTAATGCGATACGAACCACTTGCAGTTTAATGACATTTTCGTCATTGCAAATTGGTTTATACCAACAAAAAATAGGATAATGGAACAACGTTCCAAAATCAATAATATTTTGTTAGACTTAATTATTTTAACAAGGGAAATTTTGTAAGTTCTCAATACTTAGATTTTGCGGTACTTTCAAAATCAACAGCTGATCAATGATCGTCAGTACGGTTCCCGTTACGACCGGTCAGCTGGTGATCTCGTCTAACTCACACATCACTGGGCAGAGGCTTTGGAGAGCTAGAGTGTGGCTACATTTGGCTTGTATATCGCAAAGACATTCGATCGAGGAGGACATAGAGCCCTTCTGCCGAAGTTATGATCCCACAGGATCCTCGAGATGCTTTACAAGTGGATCGCTTGGTTCCTGGAAAGAGGCAAAAGGGTATAGATGGCTAATGCTCTGAGACTATCAGTTAATACTGGCGTACTACAAGGCATGGGGTTGTCGCCGACTCTCTTCATCTTGCATATTATATTATGTAGATAACAGTACGAGTTATTCGCGATAGATTGGCCATCAGAATGCTCCATGGAGTACTCCTCCACGAGAAGAAATGACGATAGTGAGCCAACTGCCTATCAAGGCAATAAAAAAGTTTATGAAATGGATTAATATAATCGTGTATTTTGCGTATATTTTTTAATTAAATGGTAAAGTCACTAAACTAAGATAGTGCCTAGTGGGTGACGAGTATTTTATTATGATGATTGCCGACGGATAAACGTTCTCTGATAATTACTGAACGTTTTTTCAATAATTCTTAACGGGAGTAATAAAGAGTAATTTTGCTTAAATGGAGGGACAGTAGGTATACAGTAATACTATACTTACCACGAGGTACAGTATCTTCACTCGTTGTATCTGGGTCTCGTGTCGCGTGCCCGTCATACACTCCTGACCTGAATCGGATCCTAATTGACATAATATCACATGACTGTCGAGCACGCGGGCCGCACGAGTCGACCCACATCTTTGTTGATGAAGGATTATTTCCTTATGGGCTTGTTAGTGCGACAGCATCGGTAGCGGACTATTGTGTGACGTGACGGAAACCCTGCTACTGACAGCTGTGATTCGTGACAATGTTACATACCAAAGTTTTATACAATTTTATTTTTTTACTTTCAATGACACCGATCCGTGTATTTAATAATAAGATTCAGTAAATTTTATTAAAAAGTTGTTACTTATGGGCAAAGTTAATTTTAGGTGTTGGAAGGGTACCTGATCGTATTTTGTACTCGACTGGATAGCGACCACCGTACGCATGGTGTAACACTCGCTATAGTGGTTCGTCCAAAAGTATGATATGAGCATCACTGTTTATTGTTGTAGGTCCTAGCCGGTGCGGTGTGGTGCGGGCGATAGCTGATAATGGACATTTCGTTCGCATACATTAATATACATCCCACCACGTATTCACACACCATTGTTTACAACACTTGCTGTTGTTTTGGTTTAAACGAATTCCGTACATTTTCACCTCGCGAAATTTATTAAATTATATATACTCGTAGTATGTAGATTATATATCGAGACAATCATTTTTTAATTAATCTAAGCAAACCTCATTTGCCCGTAGTTTATTCAAACTGGGCTATGGAAAGGGATCTCTTATTGGTGGACCAACACGAATTAGACAAGCGTGATAGGTATTGCTTTGAAACCATATTTTGAAAAGGAAAGGAGACCTTTTCCCTGCTATGGAAAGTGGTTAAAGCTGCGAGACAGTATTTATTTAATGAAGGGTATGCCAATGAGTGAGTGAGTGAACATATATTTGCTAATGGGCAGGTGTGGGCTGCGTATGAAACCTACGTAATGGTTAATGCTGTAATGTAAATAAAATGTTAAACTCGTTGAAAAGCGACCAGTGATTAGTTTTAATAGCTATCGTTACAGCTGATGAGTGTCGCGTCCTAGAGTCCGAAGGACAACAAAAGGCAATACTAATACGGGAGTGGCGAGTTGTACGGTGATGTTTCCAGATACGGCATCTGGATATCGTTGCAGTAGAAATCTGTTCAGGCATGCTTATGCATTAATCGCCTTTAAAAAGAAGGAGGTTCTTATTTCAGAGCGAGTCTTTTAATATGTATTTACGTTGTACATTGATTTCTATGCCAATTATCGACTAATTTTGTTGAATAATCGTTCTATATAGTTAAGCTGCTATGTGGGCCCATTTACATTAGGTAACAATTTGACGATGGAGTACAGAGCAAAAAATGCAATTTCAGTTGACCAGCAAAACGCAGGCACCGACTCCAAAGAGAACTATAGAAATTGTTATTTTTTACTTTTCAGTGTTATTTTCTGAAGACGGATTTAAGTTTCGTTGAAACTTATTTTATTTTTCAATTTTCAGTGTTAATTACACCTATGTTATGTAAATTCCAACTCAATAACGCACTGAGCTGTTGTCCGTTGAGAAGTTTCCTTTTTTTACTCCGTACTCCATTATAACATCTTAGCCAAATTTATTTATTTCGCCCTTGAAAAAAAGGATGGCCAGTTTAAAATATAAATGGTAAATTTACGCTGTCAACATTATATTGTGAAGTGTAAGGCTAGGTAGTACTTAATTGTGTAATAAGTTTATTAATTAGTGAATATTTAATCGGACATAGATAAATCAATCTTTAACAGAATTACAAGACGAGCAGGATAAACGGTGCGGCGATGTGACGTCACGTCATTTTTATATTGTCAGGTGTGTGTGTGTGTGGTTTCGGCAGGTGTATCGACGGAACGCTGGCGTGATGGTGCCGCGGGAATGACAAATGTCCCGTGGATCAGAATGTGTGGCGACTGACGCGGGACGTGGACACTGTGGATACTGTGTAAAATATTATAAACCACGTTAATAAATTAGGATTACCTCGGGCCAGCTTCATATTCATACATCGCAGTAAATACTGTTTTACCATTGTTTATCGCTGCCTCGGTGGCGCATTTTTAATGCGGACTGTTGTGCTGAGGTCTCGAGTTTGATCCCTGGGTCGGGTAAAAATTATATTGAATTTTGGTATCACGAAATACTCACTATCAGTCCGGAGTCTGGAATTGTGTCCGGTACGGCGATAGGCTCGCCTCTTATCTTATCATGGGACAGAAATAAGCTTGGCAAAATGTGGGTGTACTGGTTACACGTCTGCCTACCCCCTGTGGAAATTACAGGCGTCATGTATGTATGAATTTACTTGATTTGAGAGCTTTTTTAAATCAATTATTGAGATATTTCATCTCATTTATATCTAATTTTTATTATTGAGATTATGTGATACGAAAAACTGCTAACTTACAGAAGCTTATATCTGTATTTCTAAACAGCAGTGTATAAGCACTGAGACTTAACAATATGTCTCGGTACGACGAGCACAGTCCAGTGTTTTACAGTACTTTGTAATACAAAGTTCTGTGTGGTGTTGTATCTATTTATCGTCAGGCTTGGCTTGGCGTGGCACGTTGCGTTTACCTTACGAAACATATCAGCGCTTATACATTGCTGCTTGGCGGCAGAAGTAAACAATGCGATGCTACCAAAACATACGACCTCTCTCATACCTTTTTAAAGTAGTAAAGCCACACTGTAGACGGCATAAATTGGCCGGTTCGAGGTCCGAGGTTGTACCACTGTCTTAAAAATCGACGAGAAATAGCAGTCCACTGTTGCGTTTTGTACGGTGGACTAAATTTTCAGAGGCTCTAATCGAAAATTGTATGTCCTTTTTGTTAAGAAAGGCAGCAAAATACCCACAATGTGAGAAGAATTATGGTTGAATTCTTCTCACATTGTGGGTATTTTGGACGAGTTAAGATCATATAACATCAGGTGACCTACATGCGCGTTCGCCAACCTTTGCCACAAATAACCAATACAATATTGTCCATGTTTCAATAATATTTGAAGCACATGTACTCATATGGTTGACTTATACCCATATAATATTCGATGAAATGTTTTTTCATCATTTAAGTGTTGTGTGTCGTTTTGTCTACAAATGGTCTGATACACTTAGAGCTCTCTCTCACACACACACACGCATACACGCGGCACATGCACTATACATAAATGAGAGATACAAGAACTGGTATCGGAATGTATTGGTACAAAACCACGCTGTACCTTATTTTAGTTTATCGTGGCACGGCAAAGTAACTACACTGGTTTTGGTGTCATGTATAGTGTAGTCCAAATATAGTTCTAAACGGTCGGCAGAAATAATGCCGGCGTAAAATTACTGGATATGTACTGGCTGATCCTGGAACGGGACTTGCCTAAACGAGCTACTGAGCAGGGGTTTTTCACCATGTGTACTCCGGTCCGGTCCAGTCAGGTAAAAAAAAAATCAGGTGCCCTATATCCCTCCATCATTAACTAAATAAAAAAAAAATATTCATAATATCAGCCCTTTACTGTCCATTGCTTTTTTTAGTTAGACCTTGGTCAACCACGCTGGCCTAATGCGGATTAGTAGAGTGTACTCTCAAATTAATAAAAATTAATACAAATACTCTCTCTCACGATGTTTCCTTCACTGTTAAAGCAGACGATAATAATAACTATAAATACACACGTAACTTCGAAAAGTCAATGGTATGTGTTGTGGGGATTTAGGTTTGAATCCGCGACTGTTGTCTTGGCAGTTCATTTCGCATTCCGCAAGGCACAATCGTACAACGTAACAAGGTCAATCGTATTATTAAATGGACAGGTTTATTGAAATAGTACAACAGATTGCTAGTAATTGACTCGATCTGTTGAAGTAATTCAAACTCGGGGCGGTTTTATGACCCAAGGGGAACGTTGGTAAGGAAAATAAATAAAGAAGGCGACATGACTACGTGGTTCATTTAATCGCGAGACACCGCGATGGTGTCGGTAGCGCCACTAGTTGATCGCAATAAGTTAGAGTGTCGTCGCGGCGCCAGCGGAGCTTTGGATATACTATTGATGGACCATTTGCGGTCTCGTCAATATTTATTGCGGCTTTGAAGTTATTTTTTAATAGTATATGTAGATCGACAACCTACGAAGTACGTCACCTGATGGTAAGTGATCACCATCGCTCATGAACGTCCATAATATTAGACGATTGAATATGGACGCGTTACCGACATTGAAGAAAAAGAATAATAAAGGTAATGGGTTGGATAGGACGAGGTTTAGGACTCCGTATATCTTACTCACCACACAAAATACAACAGTAAGCTGCTAGCTCACGTCAATTTTTATGAGACAGTGGAATAACCTAGTCGAGTCGGTTCATTTATACTAAAGACAAAACTGTCTACAGTGTGGCTCTATCACTTAATAGTTAGCCACTTCGCGCACCTTCTCTGCCCACTGTTGCTCTTTAGTCTCCGGAAATAATAATAAGAAATACTGAGTAATATGAGCCGGCTCCTCTAGCTCCCCTCCATTGTATCAAGTGCTCCGGTACTTATATACAACATGTTTGCGGACACGACACTTCCATATCGCCAATTCAACTAGTCAAAAGCGTGCTATCATCGCCTTCCATGGAATAAATATCTTGTGTTTACTCGAGACACTTTAGTTTTTACTGTTTCGTGCACGTCTTTTTTCGTAGTCGTTACAGCTAATGTTCACGCACACAATTTTCACTTAAATTTAATGACGCGTTAACCTTTACAGTTTAAATATCAGCAACATATTATATTCTGAATGAACATGACCTAACGCAATTTATAATGAACGCCCGCCACCCACGGCACACACAGTTAAAAAAACTCTACAATATCAACTACGCTCTATCTAAAACTTTAAACTCTCTTAATGTCAAACAGAAATAAAAGAAAAATGAGAAAACTTTGATAATAGTAAGCTATATTATGGAAAACAATGAAAACTATTTTTAATCGATGAAAAGATGGAGAGGGTTCTCAATACGTCTGTACCTATATAATATATTTTGTATATATTATGTTCATGCATAGCTCTCCGCCCAAAATTTATTTAAAGTGACTTGACTGATGTAAATTCTTTTTATTCGATAAGTTTACTTCCGAATTTTTTTGCAATCATCACTCATCGGAAATTACCATTTAGAATTAGAGAGTGTTTCGTCACAACTTGTCACTAAGCGCTTTGTAGAATTTGAAAAAAATTAAAGGAAAAGTGAATCTGCCAACACGATGTTTATCAATTAGGCGTGGGTTGAGTCCTTCACTCGACCTGCCTCTCTCCACGGGTTTCTCAGAGACACTTGGCATTCTGTGGGCGGGCCATTAAAGTTTTATCGCGTGTCTGATGGTGCAAGACATGCAAACTTACACAAATAACTGGAGTTGTTGAACAATTAATCAAATTGTATGCTGGGAATAATTTATTTTAATTGAATAATTGATTTCATATAAATAATCATCATAACATAAGATCACTAAACGAACAAGCACATCACCTGTCACTATCTACCCATCATCGCCCATAACATCTACAATGCCGGGGATTATGTGTGTTACTGACCTTTATTTATTTATTGGAGTACCAACACCATAATTGAATAATAACATTGAGAAATACACCAGCCGTTAAAAGCCTAAAAGCCAGCCTCGGACATCAATGTGAAAATATGTACAACAGATTCCCTTCAAACACAGATAAGAACCATATAAATTAAACCAGCTTTCACATAAAAAACTGTATTTAGTAATAGGTATTGGCAATCTTTTTTGACGAAACACAATATGCATTTTACACCAGTAAAATGCTGCGTTTCATTCGACACTCAAACCTGACTCTATAATACAAAGTTTCTGAATATTGTAGAAATAAGTAAGCAATGTTTAAATAAGAGGTGTCAAGTGATGTGATGTGTGATACTCGTCAGCCACGGCTCCCGTGACACATCACAGACGCGTGCGTCACTACATACTTGCGTCTAGACTGTACGTGTGACAGCCACACTTTGCCATACTTTACTGAAAAAACAATTATATTTGATTACACAGGGGATGAGGCCCGTAAATAGCACGCACGTAAATTTTCTTGGTAGCTGACGAAAAAAATGGAGGTGGCTGTCAATTCGACGCGTATATGTTTTTATGGCATAAGCCGATAATCGACGAGTGGGTCACTTGATGTTAAGTGTGATATCCACTGCCCATGTACACCCATGATATCAGAAGAATCATGGACGCGTTGCGGACCTTAAGGGGAAGGGATAATTAAGGAATTGGGAAGGAAAGGGGAAAATTAGGCATCCGGATAGCTCACTCACCATACGAAATGCTTGATGTTGAATGATGAGGCTTGAATGCACAAATATTATTATACCGTTTATCTTTTTATTAGCATTGATGGAGCGATAAGGAGTTCGCTTGTCTGGTGGTAACCACCGTAATTCAAACTTCAAGTTATGGAGTACTGCATGGCACTGGACTGCGCTCGTCACCCAGAGGTATAATATATTATCTCATTGGTATTACCCAATAGTTTCACAGGCTTCAATGACCTTCGGAGCGACCAATACAGACGACCTCTCGCATACGAGGGATCTGCCATCTAGTATGGATCTGGTTTATAAGTTGTCCTTAATTTAACATAACACCGCTAAAGTAGGTAAGTGTTACAAAAATTCAATAACTGAACCACGGTAATGCGAAAACAGACACATGTCCGAGTACAACTCAAGTGCATATAAAGATAAGTGGTGAGACAGTAGCGAACCATACTCTTTATGATAAAAGTTGCGTTATTGTTTTAAAAATATCGAAGCAATAATAAAGTTGCTCTAGGAATGAATCTTGACTCCTTATCTGATCTGCTGCAAACCACCCCCGCGCCAGCACTCGAGCAATACTCCGCCTTACGTCTCAGCGGAGATTAACACAGACTGTTTTAGGGTGATTGATTGGACTCTAATTTAATCCGCAATCTATGCGTAATTACATAATGATAATTTTTCACAATCTGCCATACCGATCTCACAACGTAATTATTATTCCACGTGACCTAATATGCACATAAGAGCTTTGCGAGTAAGAGAGTACCAGATATATTTATGCGCGATTAATTGGCTACCACTCTATACATACAGATTGCCTCGGTGGTGTAGTTGTATTGCGTATATGGTACGACTGTTGTGCTAAGGTTTTGGGTTCGGTCTCCGGGTCGGGTAAAAGACATATTGGGTTTTTATATCACGAAATGTTCAATAACAGCTCGGTGTGTGGAGTTGTGCCCGGTATGGCGATAGACTCGCCCCCTATCACATCATTATACTGAAATTAGCTCGGCGAAATGTGGGGGTACTGGTTACACCTCTGCCTACCTTTTGAAGATTATAGGCATAAGTGAGAGCGTGGATGCACTGTATACTTGATGTCTAGTAAATTTCAAGCTGGCATAATTCGGACGGTCTTGAAATGCTTTGTCTTGTAAACCTCAACTTATTAACACTTAACTCTACACTGTACTTAACATCAGTAGTTTATTTATATATTGATGTGTGAAATGAAAGGCCGTGGGTTCGATTCAGCGACCCACAAATATTTGCATCGCGTCTGGATTTTGTGGGACCGTAAGTCCCGGCGATGTAGGAAAACTTAGTGTGAAGGCAGGTCGATGTGCGTGACTGTTGGTGTAAACTCTTTAAAATAATGCTTTACTGAGTACAAAGCCCAACAAAATCACTAACGCAATGCGCCACTCTTTGTTACACTTAACTTCCAACAACACGCGCATTGCAAGTCAAAACATGATCTCATAATGTCATGTATTTAACACAACTTGGTACACAACGTCGACAACAAATTAATGAAGTACGGAAGCTGAGACGCCTATCTTAGATATAGATACTGATAATCTGTATTCGTGGATATACATTTTGAACGATCTGGCATATCTCTGCCTGTAACAGAGAACGCTGATGGTAATGAACATTAGCATATTCTAGAGGTTTATTTTTAGAGAGCCATCGTAACGGAATAATGTTAGAAAGATGATATAGCAATATTTGACAGCCTCCGTGGCGTAGGGGGCGAGTAGCCAGCTGTGAAGCAAGAGGCCGCGAATTCAATACCTGTACTGAGACAAATATTTGTATGTTCCACAAATATCTGTTTCGGGTGAGGGAGTTGTGGTTGCGTAAGTCCCTCGAAAATCCTGATACCCAAGATACAAGTTCAACCTAGTGTAGGGTCAGGACTATGTGTGCGACTGTTGGGTGTATTTATTTTATTTCAAGTGGTTCAAAGAAATAGATAGCAAAGAAATAAATAGCTATAAAAAAAAAAGATAGCAGTACGTACAGATTTAAATAAAATTGTCGTCATCAATACAAACATGAGGAATCTTTCCTTTGCTTGACCTCGACATTTAGGGACCAGATGACATAAGGATAAACGAACTATTTATAGAATTCAATACCAGTCACGCCCCTCGTTTACAGAATAGTGTGACGTCATAAGAATCAAGCGGTCTAGGGTACAAAACTGTTCGACCTTTGTACGATCCATGCAGGAGGGGTAGGAGGTTTTTTCCTGTTTGCTGAATATTCGGAATGCTGTATCTAGGTAGTAAACTGTATCTAGGGTTCAATACCTGAAGGGTGCTAAAAGAGAGTTTACTCTAATTACTCTGCCTGTCCGTATGTGTATTTTCTATCGACATATACGAGGTATCTACACTTTAAGGGGTCTATCAATTCAACCATAACAATTACAACCCTTAAACGACCCTTGAAAATTTAAGGGTAAGTTAGTACGGCACCCTCTATAATGACCAGTTTCTCGATAGTCACAGCGTAAAGAAAGAGTGAGAGAAGTTTCTCGTCTTTCACTAGCACGATGCTGATACTAACAGGATAATGTCAAGAAGAAAATATTAACGCAGGCTTTTACCATGTCGGTCGTTTTGTATGCTGAGTTCTATCCATTCGGGTAAGGTATTAAGTACTCTGAGCAGTTGGTGTTGCGTGACATCGCATACTGCTTGTTTTATGCACTATATAACAATTACTATTTGTTGTGGACGGTACTCGTGGGCGGGTGCTGACCAAAATAACCAGCTGATATTAATAACGTACACGTGTCCGTAATTACATGCCAATGATAACATTCCATAAACACTTTAAATTGCCAAAATTATTCAGTATTATGTTCTATTAATTAATTACTTTTATTTTGGTAGTTTTTAATGCTACGACAGTTTTTTAAGCGAATTAATTACCGCCCTTAAAGCAGACTTCCAAATTCGTCGTTTAGGGTCCCCTAATCTGGCATGGGTCAGTCACGATGGCGTCGAATGGTGTCTAATAGGTTTGCGTAGTTAAAAACGCACATATGCGGCTACATTGACGCTGTGTCAGAAAAGCGCTGTGAAGTTCGATGTGATTTTTGCAAGCATGCCTTAAAGCGCATACAATAATGGTTTTGTTATGAAGTACTAGTTGGGATATCGATGGGTGAGTGTTTTAGGCGAGATCATGCAGTTCCTAAAAATAATTGTATATCGTGGCGTCATAAATAATAGTGTTCTGTTATATTCTCACCTATGATGTTGTACGAGAAATTCTCTTCATCTAAAAGCTCCATGCTTTGGGGTTTTACTTATAAACGTTACTTAAGCACTGATTAGTTAAACACACTTTTGTCTCTTTTTAGCTACTTTATAAATCACGTTGACAGACAAAGAAAAAATCATATTCTACCAATCAGATTAGTAATATTCATATGTAAGGCCCTTAGTGTTTCGAAACCCACATTGTGTGTCTTGAGTCGAATATAAATAAAAAAATATATATTAAATAAATACTATTACGATAAAATATTTATTTATTCTTAATTCAACACACACAGTCATTACATATACCCAATTGGAACTGGCGGGACTATCACAAAATAACATAAACATACAACTATATACTATAACTATTTATAAAATAAATTATACAACATGAATCAAACTAAGTATAACAAATAACATATAACATTTTTGCGAGCTCACTCCAGTTACATGACAAAACATCTGTTTTGTCATGCACCTCATTTATGGTTGTAATGGCTCGGGTGAGAAGCGCCTTGGCCAAGAGGTTGGTCCTGGCCGTCGGCACCGCCAGTAGCGGCTGGTGGCGGCGCTTTCACTCGTACCGGTCCGGCACGCTCAGGCACAGGCGGCGCAGCACCCCCGGGTTATGCTCCACACCACGCAACAGCTTCACCAGGTACGACGCGAGGGCGAACTCACGCCGCACCCTTAGCTCGTTGTACCCAACCATACCCAGCACGAATAATGTGGGGTACATCAGCGGATATAACGGATATACCCTATAAAGTTTCAAGTACAGTTGCCTCGTGAACTTGTTCTGGATATAGTTTGTACTGCTCGATAACATCGCGTCGCTAGAATCTAATCAGCGATTGTTTTATTACGATGAAAACAATATTGTCCGATATCATAATTTACAATGAGCAGTAAAGCTTCTGTATGAACAGCTGTGTTCGGTGGTGGTCGGTATCTCTTAACGAGCTTTTATCTCGCCACATGTGCTTGACTCATGCCTTTATTTAATCTAATATCAGTACCGCCATTTTACCCAACTACGACGATGCAAAAGAAGGGTAATGTATTAAGCAATCTATGCATGTGCGCATAGCCGTGAACAGCACCCTCATAGGGGTTAATTTTATTAATTGAGGCATAAATCTGTTATTCTTTTTAACAACTTTGTGACTATAACTATAACATATCTCTAAGATAGCAATAGGGTGGAAAATTAGGTATAAAAAATAAATAATAATGAATAAATAAGAAACTCGAGTTTCATCACTATACGATTGGTACTTTAGCGTAACCTCACTTGAAGTACCTTTTAGCTTGTGCTTATTTTTTATTTATATAATAACTATTTTTACATAATATATTTAGTGTGTGAAGCTTAGTGTATATGTGTGGGTGTATTGCGCCGTCACCGCCGCCCAACGCCTCTGGGAGGTGCTTAGTATATAAAGTGGTACCGCGGCGACGGCGGCAGTGCTCGGCTACGCTCGCGACTACGCGCGCTCTACGACATCTACGCTCTGCTACGAACCGTAACTCTCACGCCTCACTCGACCAACTCTCGTCTCTTACTTCTACGCAACAATACAGGTAAGTCGCAACTTTATATCACAAACAACTTTAGAGAAGTATTAAAATTATTGAAACTGACAATGTGACAATTTTTTATATTAAGTATAAACGGAAAGGTTTAAATTATTATTTGATATTTGACGTAGGTACTTAATTGTTTTTTATAAATTATTCGTTAAAAGCGGCCGTGGTATTTTTTTTATGACGAACTACATAACTGTTACAATTTTCGAATTAAATATTTTACAGTGTGGAAACTTTTCTATCACGTCGTAATCAGCTGAAAGCCACAAAAACCCACTTTAAAATTCACTTATTGCGTACCTGTCTTTATTGAAAATTAGTAATATAAAAAAAACAGAAAATCAAATACCAAAAAACACTTTTTAGATAACTACCACATTTTCCTTATTTTGTTTCATGGTGAAAGAAAATTTAATTGAATTTAGTACTCTTTTTGTAAAATAGATATAACTGAAATAAGCCGTAGGAAGTAAATAAGTAAAACGTGGTTACAGTACACTGAGCCAACGTGTATCAGTGTTGACTGGCGGGAAAGTTCCCGCGGGATAACAAATCTTGAAATATGGAACGACGGTTCATACAAGCTTTATACAAAATTCTTGCCAAACGTAAATCTTTATTCTCATGGTAAAATGTAATATAATCACAGTTGTCAGCAGCCCGCGGGTACTGCTCTACATTTCATATTGACTTTCAGGAGTTGTACCGCTCATTTACATTTATTATTAAAAACGTTTCTTATTTGAAAAAGTGACGAACTCTGTATAACCGTCGCATTGAATATTTATATGCTATTCTGAAGTATAGCACCGTAGTTCACGTAACACGCACACAGATTAAACTAAAAAATAAATTATTTTAATCGATGTGGTATGTATCTCTTTCATACTTAAATTATTTAAAAAAAAAGGAAGTGACAAAGCAATTTGTCATAATTTGAGAGTATTTAGTCTCAATTACAGTTTCAGTGACAAAGTTAAAGTCACTAATTCTTTTAATTAGATGGTTTATTAATAAAAAATATTAAATGTTTACACAAATTTTTATTCCATCGGATACAAACGTAGACTCGTAGAATCTATGTAATTACTTTCTCGTATGTTAAATGTAAATATCAAACAAAATAAAATATTGATAAAGCATTTTCCGTAATATATGTTAGACAAATGTAGAGACGCTGGTTGATATGTAATCACGGTCGACAGCGCCGAGTGGTATCTCAGTGGAGCATCGTTAGGTCGCTGAGGAGATGTTATCGGTGATTCATATCAGGCACATAACGTCATGGAGTGGCTCCTTCATCACGCCCTCAGGTATTAGGTTCTATAAATAGGTATTTTACGAAGAGGGGTTGTTATTAATTCATATATGTTTTATTCAAAAAATAGCTTTTATAGACTCACAATAAACATATTTATATTGTAAATTGTCAATAAAAAGATGAGAAAAGAGAGGTAAATATTCTAAATATTTTTTGACACCAAACGAGCAAGTGGGTCACCTGGTGGTAAGTGATCTCTATCACCTATGAGTAGATATAACATTAGAAGACTCATAGGCAAGTTGCTGATCTTAATGGGAAAGAAGAAGTAAGGTACTGGGAAGGGAAGGGGGATTTGGGTCTTCGGATATCTCACTCACGGTACTTAATATTTTCGAGAGAAAGTTAAAAATTATTGGAATGGAATATTCGTCATAGCAAGACTGTTTTTCTCGGCTACTATATTAATTGTAAACAAACGTTCCAACAATTTCAGTGCGTGAATGTAATTTTAAATAGTGTTTACAAGACTAACTCGTTGAAGTCTTTTGTTCTCGAGTAAAAGCTATCTGTATAAACCTTAAAACCTTCAAGGTCACGTTTTATTACAATACGTCACAATATGGTTTATATGTAATATAAAAAATATATACTTAGCTTTGGTTTCACCTGAAAGTATGAACCATGAAAAGAACCTATGGGCCTTGTATAACCAATCTTTATAGTCCTTCATCAAAATAACAAAATCATCAAAATGCAAAACAGCAAAATACATCGGCTAAAGTACCAGAGTAATATAATATAACGTCCACGCAGGCCTTCTTGTATAGTTTATAAGGTAAACTGAGTAAACTACCGAACTACAACGAGGGCATATTTCAAACTTACACATGGTTCATGCGTTAAACCAAACAGAAAGTAATTATTATATACAAACTCGAGGCTAAATTACATTATTAAAATTTAATACATTATTAAAATTAAATAAACATTATTTTAAATGAATATAAAATTCACAAATATCGCTATTCTCATCATTTACATTTCACAAGATTATTTTCATTCTGTGTACATTTCTTCTGATAAAAATCTCATTCAGAAAAATCACAGAAAAATCATAATCACTGGCCGGCATAATGTTGCCGATCTACGATAGACACATCCTGTGTTGTTAGTCGACACTAATCTTGAATTGGGCTATGGGCTACATTTATTATCAGGTGCAGCTCAGTTACTTTGCTAAGCTATGATAAAAAAAATCACTCCCGAAAAAAACGAAGTATGAAATAAATTTGACCGCTTTGTCTGTCTGTATTTGGTTTGCGTCAATGACATCGTAGCGCCTAAATGAATGGACTTATTTTTAAGTAGTTAATTGAGATGGTTCTATCTGTTATTAATCAAAATCTATTCAGCTATTTTTAATTATTATGTTTTTCTAACTGATGTCGTTTACTTTAGGATGAAGTAAATATAAAGGTTGTCCCGGTGGCGTAGTTGTATTGCGTACGCGGTACGACTGCTGAGCTAAGGTTTCGAGTTCGGTCCCCAGGTCGAAGTGATATTGAGTTTTTCTATCACGAAATGCTCAGTATCAGCCCAGAGTCTAGAATTGTGATAGGCTAGGGAATATGGCGATAGGCTCGCCCCTATCACATCATGATTACACTTTTGCCTACCCCTTCGGGCATTATAGTACTCAGTGCGTATTGATATACAATTATCGTATGTTATTGCTATATATATCAGTAATGAGCTTTGTAGCTACGATAAACTATTTGATGTTGACAATTACGGTTCCGAGTTACAAAGCGACGCTTTGTCTACACTGTAGAGTCGTTACGTGTTAAGGCAGCCGTATTGGATGAAAAATGTTGCTCGTAGAGAACACTCACTTAACTAAAATAATATTTGAGAAAAATTTCAGTCCCAGAATAGACAATAAATCGTATTATAGTATAGGTATTAACATACTCGTAAGTTTTAATGTGTGTTATTTTTTTATTTTTTTTGGATGTATATTTTTAAGCTTACCTTTTTATCCGAATACGACAAAATGACTACACTACACATGATGGTAAGCGCAGTGCAGTCCAAAAAACCAGCGACTACTGACAAACAACGAGTTTATCGGTGGTCACCAGAATCATGCCGGCCTGCATAAATGCTTCTTCACAGTCCTAAGAGGGAAGAAGCAAATCGAGGGGCTTGCGACAGGACAGGCGGATGATCGATGCATACCCGCCCCATCCAACCAGGTATTCACTGGCTGATCCTGGAACGCGATCCACACAAGGTGTCACCATGGCATGTTTTAACACCATATGTACAGTGGTCGCTATCCGGGCGGATATGGATAAGTGAAATGATACCCACACCAATACGGTTTTAAGGTCTCACTATGAAGAGTAACTTATACACGAGACAAGAAAATATGTTTGTCTCCCTGCCTAACCATTATAATGAACTGTACAAAGGCAATAACAGTGTAATAACACCCGCGGCTCGACACTCGTAACGCTTACAAAGTGATGTAATTAATTGTAATTAAATTGTGCGAAAATGTGATTAAGGTCCATGTGATCATGTTTCAAGACGGGTGAAGTATTTATTTAACAAATAAATATGACATAAGTCCACGCCTGTAGCAAAAAGGGGTAGGCAGATGTGCAACTGGCACGCTTCGATGAGCTTACTTTCGGCCCATGTTACAATAAGGTACGAACTCATCTTCGTACTAGATACAAATTCTAACGCTGGGTAAACCATGTGTGATTTTCGAATTGAAAACTCATTAACTTAATGGTAGCCTACGTAGGTTGAGTAACGAGATCTGGGTTCAAATCCCAGGTCAAGCAAACACAACTTATGTTTAGTTTTATATACATAAAATCAGGTCTGAGTTGCGTGAGAATGGAATTTAATAACCTTGCCCCTATTACATTATGGGATAGAATTAAGCTAAGCAAAAACGTCAATACAGTAATAGTAGCACCTCTGTCTACCCCTGTATGGGGTTAAGTGATTAATATAATAATAGAAAATTATAGTAGAAGCAAATTTAACAACACTCACTCACTCATTATCTATGCCTTTGAATTTCTTAAACATATAATACATATAGCTGGGGTATGTAGTTATCTCGCATATTGTTTACGAGATTGATCTAATCTAGACGTTTTGGTGTGAAATTAGCATTCAAATTTAAATGTAAATGCGTGAGGGCTCGCTGACGCTGACGCGGGCCCGGCACGCCGGTGGCGGTTAATGCGTTGTGGTACCAGACAATTGCATGAAGACAATCGGCCCGCGCCTGCCACTGTGGTATACCACACCAATTTCCACTACATAAGCTCACTACGGTATCGCCAGAGGGGTAGTCAGAGGGACAACCAGTGTACACACGGCTCACCGAGCTTTTTTTTCTTAATTGTCAGTAATAAGCGTATCGCCATATTGGGCACACATTCCAATCAAGGACAACTCATGTATTTTTTTAATCGTAAAATTTAAACACATCTTGTGATTTCTGAACTTGAGAATTGAACTCAAGATCTCACCTACTACTTAGATGAGGCTGGGAAACTTCTCTTCGACTGGATCATGAAGTAATCATTTTGATAGCTCGTAATGTGATGCATAAGTGATGACGTCACGCTGCCGAGACACCATTTGAGATACATGTTAATTACTTGAACCATAAGCTTGCTGGTTTACTAGATTAAAGTGACATCATGTTATGTTAAATAACTTCAAAAATCGACTTTAAATCCCTAATTGAAATTAAGGAGTTACCCTTTATGAATCGTACTCCGTCATCAGTCATAGGATCTTAAGAAAATTTATATGTGTCCACTGTTGGTCACATACTTAAACAACAGAAAAGTGTTGCTGTGAAGATGAAAAAGCGAGCGGATTGATGAAATATTTATTACTATTTTAGCACACAGTTCGGACACAACCACGTTTAAGCAGAGAGAGAGCTGTCAAACTCAAATGACATTAAACGTCACACTTTAGACATCATTTCGTTTAGAAACACAATATTGTTAACATCGTTAAGAAACATACAATATTCTTAACAAAAAGAATACTGAAAAGTCGAAAATGACAATAATTTCTAAAAGTACTTTAGGAGTCGCGGCCGGTGCCGCTGATGAGTGACTGAAATTACACCGTGCCTCTTTTTGTCTGTGCGTGTGTGTATGTCTCAGTGTCTGTATTTGTCTGTGATATCGTAACACCTGATAAATAGACCGATTAATTATTTGGTTGAAAAGTAGTTTAAAAAGGTTTTTATCTTTGTTTGAAAATAATCTATCTAGCCATTTAAAAGTTACGAATAGTTTTTACTACACGCGGGTAAAGTATATGTACATGTATAACTATATTAAATATGTGTTTGTTCTGAACACTGAATAATCTGCAGTGATGTGTAAGCTTGCGTTATCTCAAGCAGGTGTTATTACAGTTAGTAGGCAGTTAGTCTGTCCGCTTCAATATTAAAGGCCCGACGCAATCGCTCGCGTTACAACCATCGTAGCTAACTGCGTAGTCGAAGTAACTCGTCCCTAGTGGCGCGTCACAAGCCTAGAACGCATGCTTTGTTAGAAATGAAGCTAAATCATGATACATGCATAAGGTGACACCTATATCTGTAAGCGGAAGGCAGAGGTGTAGTACACACGAGGTTTAAGAGTTTATTTCGGTTCCACGAAGCAAATGACAAGACATAGCCGTATGGAACACGATTTCAAATCCAGAGCAACTCATGTATTTTTTGAATGGAAAAACCCAAACACTGTTTTAACTGTCTACCCTGGGAATTGAACCCTGTACCTTACCGGCTTTATAACATACGTAGGAGGAGAGTAGAGTTAGGAATTCGAAGTGAACACGTCTTTGTGTAATGTAACATCACTTTAGAGGAGAAGGCCACTCTGCAAGCCTACGATCTAAACCTCAAATATACCCGTCGTATGGCGTGAGTTAATAAGGCACGTGCACATGATCGTGTTACATAGATTGGAGTGTATAAAGTGGCCCTGTATAACAACATTATCTTGAAATAGGACGAAGCGTGACGTGAAGAAATACTATCGATGAATAAGTATTTGTAAACACCACTTAAATTTGGAAATTATATGGAATTTTATTATTTTTCAACGATTTTATTTTTTTTCAAAAATATATTCGTTATTCGACCCGAATTTATGTAAATTTATTCGCAATTTACTAAAAGCTAATAAAACAATTCTGATGTTAGTGTCACTGATGTGATATAAATACTTTTAAATTAGAAAGATGTTAGTGTGAAATACAATTTTTTTAGTTATCATTTAAATATAGTAAATTATATAAATAAGTGTACACCTATGGCGTCCCTATTTTATACAATACAAACGTATTTAAGCCAGGCCTTATAAAGCAGGAATTTTATTTAATTTATTCATTAAATAAATGAATACACCCAGCATGTGTGTGACATATACAGTCCTAATCCCACACTGGGTTAATCCTGTATCGTAGGTATCAGGATCTACAAGGGACTTCGGTTGCACAATACCCAGACCTGAAACAAATGTTTGCGGATCACACAAAGATTTAATTTTGTCTTGGTGTGGGAATCCAAACCGCAGCCTATCGCTTCACAACCGGCTACCTGCCCACTACACCACGGAAACTGTCAATTCATTACATTCATTACTCGCTTCTGTAGCGCTTGCTTGCTTGCTTGCTTTTATGCAACTATGCGCGGGCGGTGCACATCTCTGGTGCGCAGGGTGCGGGCCAGCTGCAACTCTATTCTGAACGCATTTGCTAATCGGTTTGACTGTCAGTATTTGAACCATTGCAGTATGATTCATGTACTGACTGGTGTCAAAGTATTGTTTTAACATATATTTTTGTAATAGAATTTGTAATTAAATAGTATACGTAATATGTTAAATAATTTTATTCTAATATGTGTAATGTAATTATTATGATCCATGTTGGTTGAAATAAATGATATTATTATTATTATTACACGAACTCCAGTCACTGTCATTCAAACCATGGGAATTCCGAATAAATGTGGAGAACTTTTAAATTGCATGCAAATTTTCGCTTTTATAATTATGCATACTGATTATTAATTCAGACTAAAAAAAATGTTGTTTATGGTCAGTTTAGGTGTGGATATTGGTTATTAATATTATTCTTTTTTATATTCATCATTTGTTAATTCTTTATATCGTATTATTCGGAAATATTTTTAAACCTTTAGTGCTTGTTTCACAATTGCCATATTAATTTCAAATCGTCACTCATGAAATAATAATTTATTTATTTATTTATTAAAGCTTTGTACACATGGTATACATGCGGACTTTAATGCCTTAGGCATTTTTTCCTAGTCGACCTTAGGGTGGTGGAGATCATGACTGAGGTAGGTGCATAATAAAATAAATAAAAATTTAAATATACTAAATAAATATGTAACTAAATAATTTCGCATATTAATACATATATAAAAAAATTACAAAATATATAACATATAAATAAATAATATATATATAGATAAATATATATTATATACACTAATATCTATTGTGGAGAATCTGCCACTTCAGCCAGCAATAATTGCCGAACTCTCATCTTGAAAGCCAGCCGTGTAGTGGACGTCCTGATTTCGAGCGGGAGTGCGTTCCAGAGGAGGATGGATTGGATAGCGAAGGAAGAGTGAACGAAGTCAGAGCTGTGAGGAGGACACTTAAGTAAGAGATTACTAGAAGAACGCAGATTCCTATTGTGTGTATCACAAAGGAAAGTTAGATTGGAAGACAGATAGGCAGGAGGGGTAGGAGATTTAAGAAAGGAGAAGAGAGTAGTAAGCGCACGCAATGAACGGCGCTGGCGAATGGGAAGCCATTTTAATTGCGTGCGGTGAGAAGATATGTGGTCATACTTGCGGAGATTAAAAAAAAATAAAAAAAAATTGGTTGTCTGTAAAGTCGGTTTACTGACGATAGTTGAACGTGACAACGTCTTAAGAAAATACTGATGGAATGGTAGCATTTTTCAAAAGAAAATTTTAATTTCATTTGTTTAATAGCTTTGTATGTATAATAGAGGAGGAGGTAATTGGAAATCACAATGAAATTGATCAAGTTAGATTTATTTGTACGCATAAATACAATTATGTCATTTTTTTTTACAATTTAATAGTTTTTACAAGTATAAATGTGCGTTGTTCACTTAATTCAATATTTCCATACACTGTTCATCGCCGTAAATGTTTTTTGCACAAATCCACACCACTTTTATACAACAAACACATTAAACTAGTTTTTGAAATAAATTAAAATCAGCGATGAACCGCACTGTCGGAATTCCCGCCAAAACTCCGTCAAAATGATTTAACA
This sequence comes from Amorpha juglandis, assembly GCA_949126905.1. Classification (NCBI taxonomy): domain Eukaryota; kingdom Metazoa; phylum Arthropoda; class Insecta; order Lepidoptera; family Sphingidae; genus Amorpha; species Amorpha juglandis. Next base: position 14,604,052 of record OX421386.1, on the reverse strand, counting down.
GATGACAACATTTGACATTTGATAGTATTTATTGGCCTAATTATAACCTCTGTGGCGACATCTAGCGCGCACAACACAAAGCGCGCAATCCTGCATCGCGCTAGAGAAATTTAAGCGAAGATTAGTATATATACAAGTTCCGAACATCAACCATCTGAGGGGCCGCGGCCGGTCAGGTACAACACCCGCCTGACTGGAGATCTCCCCCTTCGCCAGAGGAACACCAACACCCGTTCCTCTACACCTCAAAATCCGAAAGTATTTTATTTATATTTCGGAATTCTCAAGTGTCCGTAGTTTTAATATAGTTTCAATCAAATATATACATTATCTAAAACCCAAAAAGTAAATTCACCTACCTTTTGGTTCTTAGGCCAACTATGTATGGACGACGAACAATGTCCTTTTCGTAAATCTAGTTTTTAAAAAGCCCGCCTCAATGTGTTTGATATAGGAGAAAATGTTCCCTTTGACGGATGGCTGGTCTAACCTGTCATTTCCGACACGTTGTTGTGATATGTGGAAGATTTAATATTTATGTTTTAATTTTTTTAAATCTCGAACGCTGCCGAACGCAAAGGCCGATTGTGCTTCTTTGTCGCTCGTTCCGCGCTCTCGCTTGCACTTTAAGCCTTAAATGGAACGTGACATCTAGCGAGGTAACGACGCATGAGTCATGTTTTTTCGTGCGTGCAGCCGGCTCTATCGAATTATAAGACGTTATCACGTCAAAAATATAAAATATAAAAAAAAAATATATATAATATAGAACAGCAAATACAAAATTATGAAAGGGTGTGTCATATTTTTACTTCTTAAAATGGCTGTTTGTGCATTTTTTTGGTAAAGTTAATTAAACGGACATTGTTAAACAGGCCCTTAATAATCCAACGCAATATCAAGATACCTATTTTGTCATTTTTCACTTCTTGGTCTGTCAACAAAAGTGTACAATCACTTATACAGAGTAGATGCTGAGTCAAAGCGCAGGTGTGACAACAGTCTCGCAATCACAAATAAAACTAAAGAGTACAGATATAAGAGTACCGCCTGTCATTCTCGCTGCCGCCACGTTGACGGAGTGTTTATCTTTACTCTTTACTTATTAATGCAGATTTCAGTTGTCTGAGGCGTCATACGCTGGTGTCAATTAGACTATAGCGTGCAATATCGTTGAACGGCGTTCCGTAGATTCAGTGTGTAACGTGCATACGTGGCGTCATTGACGACCGTAACGTGACTATGAAAGTCTGCCTGTAAGGCAGTAATATCTAATGCATGAGAAAAATATACGATTGTGTGGCTGAAAATATCGCGCTTCTTTTCAATAGCGACTAGCCACAGAGCCGAATGGAATTTTTCAATAAAATACGAATCGTGAATCTCGGTGCAGTTTGCTTTTTAAATTACACTACAGTTTCAAGAAAGGAGAGGTCGGGGTTTGCTCAGAGGTTTAGCGAGTGTCCCGTATCTGCAGCCACAATGGCACAATGGTATAGTCTGTGTATACTATTAATAGTATTAGAGCGCGCGGTCAGTCGAGTCGAGCCGTAGTACCTACCATCGCTCTACGTGTAGAGCTAAAGTTAGTCGTAACGACGTAGCAAAGTTATACGTGTACCCTACACTGTAGTTTAAAATAAAATAATTTCGACCGCAAAAAAACCTATAAATTAATAAGTGAAGAGCTTATACTTTACATACTTTGATAATTTATGCCCCCTTTTAAGCATATTGCACGGAGGAGTGTGAGATGTATTTAGATGAGCCCATGTATGTTAAGAGATTTATTTGTAATTTTCAAATTAATAACATTTTTAGGATGTTGTAGCCAAAAGATAGCAGTGGAAACTTATTAATTAGCTTACGCCATATGTCTCTCGGTTTGCCTTAGCTTTTAACGGCTCTATCTCTCGAACCGTAATAAGTCGGCTGAAAGTTTCAGAGTGTGTTACTATGGTGGATATCCTAAAAAATAACGTATATGGTACGGAAGCGCCAGTTCACTTCCTACTTGGCCAGCTTTCATTTCACCGAGACTCCATACATAACTTACATAATTGCTACTGTGACACTACGAGCAGGTTAACGACTGTAGAACAGAGCGCAGGAACAGTTAGCGTCGCGTTTCTCACAGCTTATCAACTGCACTGGGACAATTTTATTACGGGGTTGTTGGCCACGGCAGCTTTAAAACATATAAAGGTTTTTGCGAAGAATACATAAATACATAAACTTATAAAATGTTATAATGAGTGATAATAATTTCATATTTAGTAAAACATATGTAGAGTCTTGTTTTAAAGATTAAAAATAAATTTTATTTATTACTTTGTACGTGTAGAAATACTTTTCGTGTCTCTTTAAATGTGTCTATAGATTGTTTAAATAATAGTTCTATGTACTATATACACGAATCAAGTTAGACGAGAATTTCACCATTAGACCTATGATATTCTCGTCTTTTCATTTAGTCAAATAAAATCTCTTATGTAAGACTGCTATAAGATTCAGTAGAAAGCGACCATCATTTACATCTATTTGTCATTCCGCACACGTGGAGTACTTCGAGTGATATTTAGTTAACTCAGTTCTCACATTCCCACTTACATACTACACATGCCCACTCTATTCACTCTAACCTTTGTAATTCGATCACTCACACGTGACTTTCTTTAGATTTTCTTTTAGAGTGATATAAATTGGCACCCTTCTAACTCTAATGATGCGGACATTAAGCACATTAATACATATAAAATTTTAGAGATTAATGTATGTTTTTGCAATTATTTACAATGGTTTACTCACTAACTTTTGTTCCCATACTACACTGAGATAATTCATCAATAACTTTGGGTACAATTATCTAAAGTGTCGTGTAATTCCATCATCTTCAATCTTCTGTAAAAAATTGAGCAACATTATACAAAAAAGTTATATCTTTAACATACATACTACTTTTGTTGGTAAAAAAAAATATTTTTAGTTTATGAACCGCTTCACAAAGGTAGGTGGATAGTGAAACAGAAAAAAAAATGGCGTGGCTCTCCATACATGTATTCTTCTTCCACCTATCCCTAACCCACTCGCAAAGGGTGGGCGCAACATGATTTTTAAGATATAAAATAAACTCGCCAAATTGAGAACCTCCTCTTTTTTTAAGTCGGTTACTTGTGGAAAGATTTGACTTGTAGTTTTTACGGCCGACCGCCTTCCTGACTTCAACCCTTCTGGAGAGAAACACACCCAAACCTGAAACAAATACTTATAGCTCACTTCTTCCTGATGCGGGGATTGAATACGCGTCGTCGTGTTGTACGTTGTTACTAAACTGTCGCTATGCTCAGACACGTGGAGTGTTTGTGCAAGATAAAAGGGCGCTCGTGTGGGACTCTACAATAACTCGCTCTATCTGAACCGCTCTACACTTATGCGACAATATTTTCAGTTTATTTTATTTCACTCTTTGTGAGAAAAATTTGTCCTCGAGAGTACTCAACACGTACCATACAATTACATTATATAAATCCTAACATAAGCACAAGACTTTATCTCCGAAATGGTAGGCATAGTAGGAACTAGAGCACCCACGTTCCGTTTTCGAAAAGGCCCACATGAGTTGTCCGGGATTGGAATTAACGGGACGGAAATAAGCGAACCACGAATGTACCTGAAAAGATACAAGGGTATATTTAATTATATGCGATCTTCTTTTTCTTCCACCCATGTTGTAATCCCATTCGCAGTGAAGTGGCCGCAACATGTTTTTTACACAAGTTACAATAACATTTGGCCTGCCTCTCATCAACCCTTCTTTATTATATGCAATATATTTTTTTAAATCATTATTATTTCGAGAATGTATTACCAACCAATACCTTTAAGCCCTAAGCTAACTTTGTCATTCATTTAACGATTCCATTCAGAATACGGTGATCCACAATCTCAGGTTACAACAGTGTGGTGTGTCTACGGTCCGAATCCCTGCCATTAAAATAGTAGAGATCTTTCTATCATTAAAATAGATTCAGTAATGATTAACAGCCATCAAACTTCACCACCAGGGGGGTGGACAGAAATATATTAAATAATCAAAGTGAAGCTTGGTTTACGACGTTTCATTTCACGTAATAACGTCATTACGATGTATACGAGCTAATATAGCGCGTTCATTTCCGACTTCCACGCGAGTTTATTAAACGAAAAAATAATATGTATACATATGAACACAAATGGCAGATAAGACTTCGTGCGTCTGAACGTGGCAGGGATGGGGAGATTAAATGCAGTGTGCCTGGTGCGTGATTTTTCGATAGTTAATGTATGAAGTTGAAGACGAGAAATGTATGAAGTTAATGAGTTTTAAAAGTCGCTGCACTGTACGGGTTTGAATACATATTTTCGGAACTATGGATAACGGGTTTACTATCGAAAAACTCTGACCAGGAAGGCAATTCTCACGCACTAGAATTCGAAAAACCACGCAACCGGAGTATTTGTAATGAAATGAATAAATAAATAATTATGCAGGCCGCTTTCAACAGGTCGGTCTGGAAATAAAGATTTTCAAATTGGCCTATGTTCAGCAGTGGACGTCCTGTGGCTGATGATAATGACGATGATGATGAGGTATTCTGAAAATCTCTGGCTCGACTTTTTTAGTATGTTAGCTGATCGATTGATACTTCGAAAATTACTTTACCATTGGAAATGTTACATTAGAAAACCGACTCGATTTGCTGAGTCCGAGATTATTTCTAGGGAAATGAGAATTGCCTCCCTGGGATACAGTACAACTGCCCAAGTGGCGGACGAGATAATAATGTTCAGAATTTATATTCCACTAAATTTCCGTGTCACCGGCACCGGGGACCATGAAATTAATTAGTGTTGATGGTCGAGAGCGTCACGGACGGTAGCGTCTACGGTATAATTAAGAAGTCTACCTTAATGTCTGCGATAAAACTGCAATAAAATTGAGCAGCAACTAAAATCTATTTCAAAGTTCGCCAGTCATGTCATCCTTCCGATGGTCACGCTGAGTGTTAGAGTGGAATGTCTGTCACATAGTCGTATGTAGTGATAAAGTCACTAGTATATAAATTTAACCTGCATATTAGAACGCTTCCGAACTGCGACCGTTTAGTATTTACAAATGTCCATGTTATAAAATAAGGAACGTGACGTAGAGTAAACAAACCCACAGAATAAGAAAAACAGTCGCGTCCACTCGAGCATCAATGGAAAACAACGTAATCTGCACGAGACAGTCGGTCATAAGCTTATTCGGACGAGTGCAAACACACACGAGGTGCATTCTGTGGCCGCGACAAGGTCTCTGATAGTGTCTGGCTTCACATCCGGCGGGTTTCCGCCCCCGTCACCCCCCAGGGCACGATTTCCGCCACATTCCACCACTCCGCCACGAGATCAAGGTTGCATCCGCCGCGAATAATACACGAGTACTACTCAGGATATAATATAGACGCGCGCTCACTGCGAGACATTCTTATATTTTCTATATTTGTTTTGTTTATTCAATGAACACAAAGCGATAATGACAGACGTCATTGTTGATGATGATGATCCTGTCATACGTGATAACGTACGTCAAGATGATGAACCAATTTCATTGTGTTTTTTTATTTGCAATTATCAATTAGTGGGTATTATGAGATTGATGTCGCGGGATAATAAGCATAGTGCAGTGCCATGTGGTACATTAAAATTTAGCGGTGTTGCTTCATTAAAAAAGAGAAGATGTAGCGTTTATCATCAAGTGGCCAAGAGACCAGCTTCTCGTATCATTCGAAATAATAGGGTCTATGTTTGAGGAAAACATGTTCAGTTAATTACAGATTTTTCTGTCACTTATACTCAACGGTTAGTTTATTAGTGTTTTAAATTATATCACAGTGCACATTGAATAAATATGAATAAGTAAAAATTTATTTTAAATCTAGTGTGTGTGTGTGTGTGACCACAGAGTAGTAATATATTATCCGGTCCGTGCTCCGCGCCGGTGTCACGTTATAAAACAATTTGTAACTTTTAACGAGTTGATATCGTTTTAGTTCTGTTGGAGACGCTCGCGCCTTCACAACTCAAGTTAATGTTGTAAGGCAAGATAATTAACAGTAACAAGTGCAACATAATCTATATGAACTCACACATTTGCTCGTGACTATGTTTTTCTGGGATAAAAAGTATGTCCTAATTGAGGTCATAGTAGACTACTAGTAGTAGCTCTAGTACCTAACTGTGTGCCAAATGTCATGCGAATCCGTTCAGCTGTTAAGGCGTAATTATGTATTAATAAACATCTAAACTTACAAAATCACAAACATCCAAACTCACAAAGATTCCAACTTTCATAAATTTTATATGTAGGAAGTAGGAAAGAGTATGTGTTAAAAATTCACTTACTAATGATGTGCTTTAATGGAAAACACTAGGGAAAAACTTTTAAGTAATCTCAGGAACTATAAACCCTGTAAACTTGCAATTTGACAACTAGGTTCGAGTTTTATATCAGCTGTGGGCGGCCACCGAGCAAATCCCCTGATAGGAAATTATTTATGAATTATATTGCCATGGCTCATAAACACCTACAATAGCAGAAGAATCATGGATACATCGCTGAAAAAAATACTATCTACAGCGTGGCTCTACCGCTTTCAAAGCTATAACATTTCAGTCACAGAGATTTTCACGTGACCGTAACCGCGAACAAAAGCTAACTACGTTTATATTTACATTTAACTCTCCGGTTCTAGAAACTTAAAAAAAGTCATTGGATCCAGTATCGCGATAACTTTTTAATAAACCTGTTGTTTCTATAGTTTCATGGGAAACTTCAGTCACTGTTCAGTTACGGAATCGAGTTACGAAATCACCGCGGCCTCTCGTTTCACTACAGAATATTCGCCCATTGCGCCACGGAGGTTATCATATTATGTTGTATGTAGAACTTTATAAACAAACAGATCTACAATATAGCTAGTTTTGTATACAGGGTTATTTTTAAAACACCAGCAACCTCGCAGGGGTAGATACCTAAGGTTATAAGCTACTACTTTTGTTCTACGACTTTTGATAATTTGTTAGATTTTATTTTCATACAAAAATAAGTATTCATTTAATTTCCGTCTTGAATGTTACCTACGCGCATCGCAGTTTACGTAAGCAAACACGCGAAGCGTGGGGAACCGGGCTAGCGCCTTTGAAGGTCGACGCCCGAGCCAGCTGAGCGGCGCCTTTGAGTCGCGCGCGCACGCCGCAGTCTACGAAGAAAAATACGACACAACAAAAACTTGTAAAATCATTTTTTTTTAAATATATTGAGTTATATACAAACTCGTAGAACAAAAGTTGTTCCGTATGGGGTCAGAAATCTGGTCCTGCGAGGTTGCTGGTGTTTTAAAATTAACCCTGTATAGTAGGAATAGACCGGCTCGGCCAGGGAGGTGGCACTCTCTCAACAATCACAGAAAACATCCGAAGCGAAAGCGATATGGTGTGGCAGTTATACTCTTGCATATATTATTTCGTTCAGTCAGTAATGAGCGCGGCCAATCGCTTCTTTTTAACCCCCGGGTTTTATATCGTGTGTATGTGTGTGTGTTGGTTCTGCAATCACATATCATTGTAACCATGTGTAGTCTCCTCACTGATACAGTGGCAGCCGTGCCAACCCAAGAGGTCCAGAATCGGAAACAAAATTTGTTTGAATTTACGATTCGAAAAATTACGCTCATCTTGGTCTGGATTACCTACAATTTGTGTCGGGTATGGCGATATCCTCGCCCTTTATCAGAACATGTTAGGGTTATAAGTTAGGCAAGTCCTAGTTTGAGCACTAGTCAAATCTCTGCCTACCCCTTCGTGGATACAATATATGTGAGCAGTAGTATGCAGAGTCAAAAGCTGTCCTTTTAAAGTTGATTGCAAGCTTGCGACGGAGAACCACTCTTGTCACTTGACCCACCACTCCGCCACTCCACCACTCCGCCACTCCGCCACCCCGCCACTCCGCCGCTCTACCGTCTCGCCCTCTTACTTTTACCTCTTGCTTTACGATCATGATGACTAAAATATAGACATACTAGTTCTCTACTTGTAGTTCCCCTCGCGTTACATACTATTGTGACCCATTTCTCCCTATAGGGGTTGAATTCCATGAATAACTTTCTAGAGCGCCGTCTAAACTAAAAAAATAATACATTCTTCTCCTCAGTAGCAATGAGCATCTATGTCTAGACAAACTTTTCTTAAGTTTTAATATACTACAAAAATATTTATTTATTAGAAATTTTAAAAATCCTGGGAAAAGGCGTTCACGTGGACGGAGCCGCGAGCAAAAGCTAGTATGGCAATAAAGAGTAAATTTTATTCAAATGTATTCAATAAGCCAAGAGCAAATATAAGTGAGTTAAGCAAGTTTAAAAGATTTTTGAATAGTTGCAGGGCGTTAACCGGGGTTTGTGAAGGGAACGCGGGGGGGAGAGGAAGAGGGTCTTGGGCAGGCCCGTATTCAGGGTGCATTTGGGTAAAAAATAACTCTTTAATATCTTAACCGTCAATAAAATCCCCCGATATCAATTTAATACACACCTGTAATTTTTAAATGGCTCAGAATCCTAAATGAACTATCTCCATTAAATCAGATTTCAAACAAACAAAACCGCATTTAAATGCTAGCATAAGAAAATCTCTGGTACGTCGCCTGCTGCATTTTAAAGGTTTTGAATAATAATAATAATATTTTAGTGACATTGGTGGGTGCAAAAGGGTATTTATTTGTAATTTATGTAAATAAGTCAGGAAGAAGCAGTAATAGCTCAAAAGGTAGTGACATCGTTACGGGCTATTAGAACAAAAGTCACAGGTTCGAAATCAGTCCTGAGAGAGTACACCTCTGACTTTTCTAAGTCACTTGTGTAATTTGACTGAGAGTTCTTAAAGTTTCGAAGTGTGTGAAGTCTCTGAACCCGCATCATGCCAGCGAGGTTGACTAAAGCATAGCCTCTCTCATTCGTGAAGGAGGTCCGTGCACAGCAACACAATACAAGGATGAAAAATACCAAAATTACTTTTTGGGAAAAACTTAATATTGAGAATTTCATCTAACCAACCCTCCGCTCCCTCACCTCCCAGTTACGAATCTGATTACGGCCCTGAAGTCGTCGGCGACGTGTAGCGCAGATTGTCTCATGAATACATAACGCGACCCTTCTATCGTCCGACGGCGGGATACCTCTACACTCGACACCGCGCTCTACAACCGCTCTGAGAAACTTTGCAACTCATCTCACCGCAAATTGATACAAACTCGCGGCTTGTTTTGCCTCGATGGAACACTTTGCAATTGATAACGTATGCATGCATTGTAAAGTATGGTTAGGGATCCCTGAGCCATTTTTCCACTTGATTATTATCAAGCTAATTTTCCGTGAGTAGCTTCGTTTCGATGAGACGCCCAACAATTCCCAATGCGAAAATTCTCTATTGTGGTAGCTAACAGAGGTACTAAGGATAAAATATTTCGATTTGATGATACTCAAAAAATTATTTTTTTATTTGTAGGACAGTATGACTGTTACATTATATAAATATTAACTAAGTAAAAACAAAAAAATCAGCTGGTTAGTAATCATTTTTGATGACCTCGTTATCGATACATGTTGGAAGCAGGACTCTTTGATCATACAATACATTTTGTAGGACAAATATTTTTTCGAATAATTTAGATAATTATCATCAGATTTAACAAAAAAAAAACAGTTAGTAATAAATTTTTGGGACTCATCAAATCGAAATATTCTATCCCTGCTACCTCTGTTAGCTACCATAATAGAGAATTTTCGCATAGGGAATTGTTGGGCGTCTCATCGAAACGAAGCTACTTACGAAAAATTAGCTTGATAGTCATCAAGTGAAAAAATGGCTCAGGGATCAGTACTGAAGTTTACACGTTACTAATTTTTATTATTAAAATAAATTAGACACTACGGACCCTTGGTCCATCCCGTTGTAAGTTATTTATGTTCGAAACGTCAGGAAATTAATAAATTGGTATTTATAACTTTGGATATTGTGCGATTAAGACACGTTTATACTATTACTCTATATCTCAAAGTGTTATTTAGCTTTCTATAAGAGGTTTATTGTAAGTTACCGACTGACGTTTTACGGGCAGTGTCGTCACTTACCAACAGTCAGTCTCTGCTATAAAAAATATCTAGTTCCTGAGCGCCTTTCCGCTGTTTCTTGTCAGTTTTCCCTCAAGGATATAACTGTTGCCTAAAGGCAATGTGATACGAATATTAAATACTTGTATGTTTTATTATTCTTTTGGCAATATCATTATAATTCTACCGCAACTCTGTAGAGTACACACGACCGCGACCGCAGCGAGGCGTGACGCGATGGTCGCGCTTGCGATTGAATATTGAACACTCGCCACTATACAGCCACTACATACTAACCGATACTTTTATATAAAGGCGACATTTCAGAGCACACATAAAGTATATAAAAGCTCATCGTTCTATCCCCAAAGGGGATAGGAGAGGTGGAACTAGTAAATCCACGGTTTGCTGAGCTTATTTATGCCCCATGATGTTAGTCCAATCCCGGTCAATTGATGTGTCATTTGACGAATGTACTTGACATACTCCGTTGTGCAGACACGTATGGCGTTTACTAGATGACGATATACTAACTCGTCTCACCAGTGAATTATTTATAGAAATATCTACACATCTATTTTTTTTGGCATACAAATACTGCTCTCTGTTCCCTGAATAAAATGCTTTAGGAAGCCCATTCACAATCAATTGTTCCTTAACCGCGACCACTCTGAACTCTCTTAACAACCCTTCGCTTGGCATTTATCGACCTTTACAAATCACTTCAATATGTAAGCAACTATTTAAAACCGGAATGTTAAATCAATGTTGTGATATATCTGCTCAAATAGTCTCACATTTCCTACGCAATTATTTTAAAATCAATTAAGTTAAATAAACGAGTTCGTATTAAACGTTGGTTTGTTATTATTTCATCGCCAGTCGACAATTATCAGGAACTTTTCGATTTCAATCACAAATCGCGATGTAATTTTCAATAATAAAGTATCGAGTATTAAATGAAAACATTGGTTTGTCTTTATTTCATTACCGTTCGGCCTTGATGAGCGTATTACAATTGTAATACTCGCTGTACTCGGCACATTGTTAGGCCTCGCTCAGATCGTGTTATTACAGATATATTTCCTATCGATTTATATCTCAGCATCAAGGCAAAATATTGGCGAGTTTTAATTGATTCTCGAGTTTGGATTGTCAATTATTAATAAAACACTTATGTAACTGTAACATTAAAACATATGAAATATATGTATGTTCAGTGATCACGTATAATATAACTCCGACAAATATGCACCGATTAGCATGATTCTTTTGTCTTTGAAAAGGTTTGTGGTGGTCCCATAATATACTTTTAATTAAGATCTGCTGAGGTAGTGCGAGAAAATATGAGAATCTTCTCAATGCAAAATACCAAACGCTCCGCGATTTGAGAAGGTTTCACACGTAATAATATGTTATACTTAGGGCGCATTTATATGACAAGGAATCCCACCGCGTTGCGGCCGCGTTGCGGCCACGCGGCCGCCGCGCTCGAATCACTCGAAAAACTAATGTAAACTCTATTGACTAAGCCATAATGTTTAATACTTCGCAACGCTCCAACCACACGGCGACTGCGCGATCGTGTAAACGGGAGCGCGGCCGCCGCGCGGCGGCCGCGCGGTTGGTTACTCACAAAGAATTTCAACGTTAAGTCCTAGTTAATAAGACATACATTTGCTATGACTGAAAAATTTCGTGCAGACGCCGCGCGGCCGCCACGAGGCGGCCGCACGAAATTTTTCGCGTCGTCTAAACGCAGCCAAGTGACGTGAAATATCACAAACAGCGGGCCAATTCTGGTAATTAAAAATGTTCAAAATATCATTCCGATCTAGTTTCAGTGCCAAGAAAGTTGCAAGTGGCATTCCGTAAACCATTAAAACTGTAATGCAATCAAAAGTATATTGAAAGTTGACTAAATTGACATCGAAATGTAACTGCAATGATATTGTGAATTAACTGAAATATAGTCAATCATATCGATATTTGGATATATGCATGGGTAATATTCTATGTAAATACGTAACAATCAAATCACAAAGTCGTAAGGAAACATTATATATTAACAATAAAAATAAAATACACTATTACATACACACACATATTACACATTGCAGCTGAATCCATGTTTTTTGCACTGTGTGAACATAACCTTTTGGATAATACACTGTCCTTCCTCCTTCAGAGTCGGCCCAAGGCCTAGAATTCGTGATCCGAATTGCTTCAGTGAAATCCAGAAACAGTTCTAATTGTTTAGTCATTGTTTCACTAACACTTTACTAACAGTCCACTAATAATTAACTCACGATATTGTTTCAACTTTCAATTAGTATTTATCGCGCGCAATGGATAATCATAATTAACTTATTATAGAAATTGAAAGATACGTACTTAAATAACATACACAACAAAATTAAATCACGGAACAATAACAATAGGCATTCTTTTTTAATAAAAATTTTTCGGCTCTCGATCTTAGTATTTTGAGCCTGCAATAACAAAGATGGGTCATTCCATATTAAATCGTCTGAAACGAAAAAAAGATTTTTCCGACAAATTTTAGATTTTGGTGTAACTTTGAGAAACTCTACTCTAGGGTCCCAAAGAACAAAATTTACACGAGTTTGATTTTTACAAGCCTTGTTTCCGCCTATTTAAATATAGACTTCTAAAAATCGATATTTTTAAACCTTATCAACTTTTGCTGTGAAATTTTTGTGTTTGAAGCTATCTGCATGATCAAGACGGAATTCACAGTCGGAAAGATAATAGTTTAATTGTAAATGAGGAGAATTAGCTCGGACGATCCCTTTGAATAATAGCAGCGTGCTGAAAATGAGTGTTTTTTAGTCATTTTTCGTGAATTTTAATCGACTCTAGCGTCTTAACTGTTGAGAATTAAAAACTCATGCTCCGCGGGAATTAAGTATACCTATCATAGACAAAATTGAGTCAAAAGTTGACTTGAGCAGCCCACTCTTCATAGAATAAAACTTTGCTTAAAATTTTGTAATTTTAAAAAATCCCAATTTTCAGGTTATGATACGAACGTGTTGACTGCGAGATAAAAATCTGATACTCACAGAATCTACTGTTTTTACCTTCAACTTAACATTACTACATCACTTGTTTTGTTATTTTAATGTTTAGTGCATGTACGAGCCGTTATTTTTTTTTCACAGCAAAAATCTGACTTTTTACTAATGGATTAAAACAAAAAAAAAAGAAAAAAGAAACAAAAAAATAAAAAACTACTAGTTATTTAAAAAAAAAAAAAATGGGTGCGTGTACTTATGTACGCGCGTGAGAAGTTATACTTCTTTGGCATCATTAAAAAATAGTTTTTAATTGCATGCAAATAATTGATTACAATAATAATAAGTATTTAACATTAATAATTTAATAATATTTAGTGTTAATTATATTAAATAAAAGTATTTTAATTTATATCAATAAATAATACATACGGATAGTTAACCTCAATTATATTGGAGCACTTGAAAAAGTATATAAGCACAATTTTTTTCACTAATATTCACAAATAGTAAGTAATATCAATCAAAATATTCAATTTAAATCACTACTGAATATAATTTATTAGCACATATATAAATTATAAAGGACATTGTCAAAAATGGCCTATGAATCAACACGCATGAAACATTTACTATAATAATAATTATTATTTATAATGTACATTATAATTATTATTATAGTAAATGTTTCATGCGTGTTGATTCATAGTTTCAATAGAACGGACACTTATTAATTTCGAAAACAATTTAAAAAGTATTCACTTCCGTCATAGTCCTCGGTATTATAATTTTTGGTTCAAATTCGGGTTTTTAATAGGCAAAGGTATTGTAGCTCATACAGCCAAGTCTTTGTAACAACACTCTTAAGCTTCGCATTGTTATGCATTTCGCCAAAGACAAGTGTAATTTATTCTCAAGTCTTCACAACAACGATGAAATATCGTAACATTAATAATTTAATAATATTTAGTGTTAATTATATTAAATAAAAGTATTTTAATTTATATCAACATATCCACATGATAGAAGTACATTCTACTCTCTTCGCGTTTATGCGAGCCTGGTACTTTTTACGGCAACATGTTCCGAATAAGAAAAAACCTAAAGAGTTTTTCTTTGTCCAAATCGTCATTTGTTTATTAATTACGGCTACTTTCACTCTCATCATTTTTTCTTAACGCGCCTAACTTCATACTGTTAATTTTTTGTGTCACAGGTGCGCGCGCATCTTAAAATTTCACTCTCATCATTTTTTCATAACGCGCCTAAAGAAGTATAACTTCAAAAATTGAGTATACATGAAAATAACAAAACAAGTGATGTAGTAATTTTAAGTTGAAGGTAAAAATTGTAGATTCTGTGAGTATCAGATTTTTATCTCGCAGTCAACACGTTCGTTTCATAACCTGAAAATTGGGATTTTTTAAAATTCCAAAATTTTAAGCAAAGTTTTATTCTATGAAGAGTGGGCTGCTCAAGTCAACTTGTGGCTGAATTTTGTCTATGCTAGGTATACTTAATTCCCGCGGAGCATGAGTTTTTAATTCTCAACAGTTAAGACGCTAGATTCGATTAAAATTCACGAAAAATGACTAAAAAACACTCATTTTCAGCATGCTGCTATTATTCAAAGGGATCGTCCGAGCCAATTCTCCTCATTTACACTTAAACTATTATCTTTCCGACTGTGAATTCCGTCTTGATCATGCAGATAGCTTCAAACAGAAAAATTTTACAGTAAAAGTTGATAAGGTTTAAAAATATCGATTTTTAGAAGTCTATATTTAAATAGGCGGAAACAAGGCTTGTAAAAATCAAACTCGTGTAAATTTTGTTCTTTGGGACCCTAGAGTAGAGTTTCTCAAAGTTACACCAAAATCTAAAATTTGTCGGGAAATTTTTTTTTTGTTTCAGACGATTTTATATGGAATGACCCAGATGTAATCACTGGGTGACCCACCACGACAATAAATTAACGCATATGTTTTCACTCACAATTTACAGAAATCCGAAAAAAACGGGTTTTCAATTTAGGGGAAACATGAGAAATTACCTAATCAATTAATAAATTATAAAATCTATTAATCAAATTTTAAATTAATAACTTCGTGCTAAAGTAATAACTTTTCCATCCAATTCAAATCGCCAAAATTACTCACAATGCCAATATATTTTGTCCGCTGGCAACTTATTATAACATTCGCTTTACATTTTTTATAATTTAGTCTGTGGTGGCTGACATTAGTTTGGAATTAAAATGATATCGAATTGATATCATAATGCTACTGAAATGATATTGGAACTATAAGCGGAGCAGAATGCCACATTTTATTCAATTCGTAGTCTAATCTCAGTTTGGTTAAAGTTCAGTCTCAGTTAATGTTAAATACGAGAATTGGCCCGCAGATAAACTGGCCTGCAACTAGTTGAACGGTTCGCAGAGACTTTTTAAGATGCCGTACACAAAGGGTACCAACGGGATGTAAACCATTACCTAGAAACTCATTGCACTTGACTAATAAAATAAGTATATTGATACAAGTATTTATGAGTACCATAATATTATAGCACAAAAAGAAAGTTCCATCACTTAGAAAATAAATCATCGGTATAAACAGATTATATCAGACAGCGACATTTATAAGGAGTTTCCAGCCCTATTATCATATATTTGTGTCATCTTCCTTGAGAAAGAACATAAGTAATAAATAAAGCCATTACCATTTTTCCGCTGCGGAACGAGTAATAAAATCTGTAGAAACTGCCTACGCGTAAATTAACGAAGTACTCGCTACGAGGTTTTGCTACGTCAATACTTAAAAGGTACAGCACTACGAGGAATACGTACGTAGCATATGTCGTATGATGCGTGCTACGATACATTACATTCATATGGAGTGTTGCAATATTTTTTTCATTAACTTTAAAAAGGAAATTCGCGTCGTATTAACGATAAAATTGTCTTAAATGTTTTTTTACCATATAAAAAGAACTAGAAGGCAGGAACATCGTAAGCGTGAGGCTGTCTGTATAGATACTACCGCTTTGTACATTTCTGCCGGAAAACAACAGTTTTTTATTGTGTTTTGATTTAAAGGTGATTGAAGCTAATGATATTAATATATGATGTGTTGGGGTGACGAGTTCAGTTCAAACCCATGCAGTGCTTAGCAATTCAAAGTTCTGTGTGATATTGCATCTGGTTGTTAGCAGGCGTGACGCTTATCAAACGACGAACGACTTGCTCGCCTCGTCATCCAAGCTATTCTTCTTCCACTTGCCCTTATCCCACTCGCAGTCTGGTCATGCATGCTTTTTAACATAATATGTTACAGAAATATTTGGCTTGTAGTTTTTACGGCCCGCCATCCGTCTAACATTAACTCCTCTGGATAGAAAGTACAAATATTTATGGATCACACAAACATTTATCTCAATGAGGTTATCGAATCCGCAGCTAATAAAAAAATGAGTGATTTCTGCTTAATAAATCATTAGTGATCACTTACCATTAGATGACCCGCTTGCTCTGGTGCCCCCTCTTTCATAAAAAAATAGGACAATAGAAGATTTTTTTTGAACATGAGATTTCATTTAACTATGAAATGTTGTAATATCTAGTTGTGGATAAAATCACAATGAAGAATAAAATATACATTACACGCAATTAAACTACTAAAACAACGAAATAATTAGTATTTAAAGAAAGTGTAGAAATAGGATCCGATGTCAACAGTCGGAGCGTTTAAATTCGTTGACGATGAAAAAACAAAGAAATTTCGACCTTAAGGTCTCATAATAAAAGCTATAGTATAATAGATCGGGCAAATTGGAGTGGTTTTTGCCAGTATTGACATCTAAAGTTTGTGCATAGTTAATTAAGCGGTGGTCAGCGAAGTGTGGGTTCGACAGCGGACGCGGGCCCGGTCAGCGGCGAGACAGTCTGCCGCCGATGCCGTTCAAACTTCGCGATTAATTTATAGTTTAATTTAAATGTCAGCCACGTCGCGTCGACGGCAAACTGCCCGCCCGTCACACTGCCAAACTAGAAACATCGGATCCTAATCACTTGTACATTTCATTATAAACTGATTTCAATTGGTACGTTTATTAATAATCCGCAGTTGTATTGCGCACGTGTTACGACAGCTGAGCTGAGCTTTCGGGTTCGTCCCCGGATCGAGTAAAAGCGGTATTGGGCTTTTCTATCACGAAATACTCAGTATCAGCCCAGAGTCTGGAATTTGTGCCCGGTATGGTGACAGGTTTCGCCGCTTATCACATCACATCACAGGACAGAAATAAGCTCGTTAAAATGTGCATGTATGAGTTACACCTCTGCCTACTCCTTCGCGGATTACTGGAGTGAGTGCGTATGTATGTATGTATGTATATGTATTAATAATCTGTTAACTATGGCCGAAATATGTGCCAGTCATGCCAATGACATGTTTTCTGGGCATCGGCAAAAACGAAATAATGATATTTTGTATCTTTGACCTCTTTTGTAGAAAGGACATTGTCAAAAATGGCCTATGAATCAACACGCATGAAACATTTACTATAATTATTATTATAATTTATAATGTACATTATAACTATTTCAATAGAACGGACACTTTTTAATTTCGAAAACAATTTAAAAAGAATTCACTTCCGTCATAGTCCTCGGTATTATAATTTTTGGTTCAAATTCGGGTTTTTAATAGGCAAAGGTATTGTAGCTCATACAGCCAAGTCTTTGTAACAGCACTCTTAATAAGAGTTTGACACAGACAAACGTCAGTATTCTCAAAACTCAAGTGTTGAGAATACTGACGCTTGTCTGTGTAATTAAAAACCATTATTTTATATGTCGCGGAACCATAATACGGCTTGTCAAAATGATTTTTTTTTTAATTTATTTATGGCTTCGCATTGTTATGCATTTCGCCAATGACAAGTGTAATCTATTCTCAAGTCTTCACAAGAACCATGAAATATCGGTGTGGAAGTTTTCAAGGACTTGTTGGAGTTTTGGTGTGCATTCTTTCCAGTAGGATACTTAATTCACTTATTTCAATATTTCCATACACTGTTCATCGCCGTAAATGTTTATTGCACACATCCACACCACTTTTATACAACAAACACAACATTAAACTAGTTTTTGAAATAGATTAAAATCAGCGATGAACCGCACTGTCAGAATTCCCGCCAAAACTCAAAATGAAAGAACAGATGACAACATTTGACATTTGATAGTATTTATTGGCCTAATTATAACCTCAAAATCCGAAAGTATTTTATTTATTTTTCGGAATTCTCAAGTGTCCGTAGTTTTAATTTAGTTTCAATCAAATATATACATTATCTAAAACCCAAAAAGTAAATTCACCTCCCTGTTGGTTCTTAGGCCAACTATGTATGGACGACGAACAATGTCCTTTAATTACAACATAAATGGGCTGGCTCGGCCGGGTCACTGTCTCACAGAAAACCGATGTAAAGTAGCTGCTTTTTGTTACGTTTCATACGGTAAGTGACATTAGATTGCTGTTTTAATTGTTCATGTGCAGAAGAGATCATTTATCAGGCGACCCACGTGTTCGCTTGCCAGACTCTGATATATATAAACTTAGAAAATAAATGGATATAATGTTAATGGACAAGTAATACATCATAGTACCACTAATCACAGAACAGTTAGTAGGCATATTAGACGTCAAGGTTGTATGCACATAGCGTGTAGCGTGTTGCTCGGTCGTCAGTTCGCGGTCAACACTTCACTTGCTTTAAGCTAAGAGTATTTTGACACACATTTACACACACTATAGTACGTAGTAAACTGAATATAGACTGATATTGGAAAATATTCATATAATATGCAGACAAAGCACAATGTTGTAGTGTATGGCTGAAACATTTCATAAACTTCATAAGTGATCAACTAGATCGCGAAAAATTCTTTGATATATAAAAGCACAAACAACGTAATATTCGTCCATAGTATTTACCCATAATCTCGTTTTAGAGTGTCAAGATACATCGTCTCTCGACGATCGGCAGAATTTTGCCGATCTGAAGGTACTGGATATACAATGGTTGAACGAGCCGCTATGGCGGGTTTTTCACCATATATTTAGTGGTCGCTATCCAGTCGGGTAAAAAAATATCGAATACCATCGCACCAGCAGTTACGTAGATTTCTAAAAATTGTCTCATAATTTTCATTTTTACGTTTCATTTAGTTACAGCCCTAATGAAGTGCCGGTAGCGTCGCGCGTCGTCGAGGCGTCGCGACGTCGCGCACAACATATAAACTTCCCTCACTGGCCGCCGTTCACGGGCCTGTGAATACGCGAACACGTGTGATTTTATGTCGCTATCAAATTTTATTGTCAGTTTACTGATTTTTATGGATGTGTATGATATATTAAGTCTACGGGCGGTTATTATCGATACCATAAAGTTTAATCAAATAAAAATAATTAATAACAACACTAGCCCTGTATTATACACGTCCGACTGGGCGCGGACCTTCTCTACTGAATGAGAGGGATTAGGCCTTAGTCCACCACGCTGACCATTAGGCGGATTGGCAAACTTCACAAACCTCTTAAGTTCGTATGAAGAACTTCT
This sequence comes from Amorpha juglandis, assembly GCA_949126905.1. Classification (NCBI taxonomy): domain Eukaryota; kingdom Metazoa; phylum Arthropoda; class Insecta; order Lepidoptera; family Sphingidae; genus Amorpha; species Amorpha juglandis. The sequence continues at coordinate 14,584,203 of OX421386.1, read as the reverse complement.
CAGGAATGCGTTCACCGTAAAAGCAAGGGATCATTAACAATTAATACAAACGTAAATTAGAAAAGTCAGAGCATGCTCTTAAAGTTTTTTGGGTTTCGAACCAGCGACTTTCATATCGACAATCTGTATCACTCCCCGCTGAGCTATCGCTGCTTAATCAAAATCAAATCAAAATATTTTTTGGTTCCACCACATATTATACATTATTTAATTAAAGACACTGTCCAATATTAACTACTTCCAGTTCAGAAAGCTGTATGACTAGAGTATAAAGGGAAAGAAACTCTAATGGCATGTTAAACGATGTGCGACCTAGACATGATATTATTTTTTTGCTTGAAAAGGACATCATACAATTTTTTTTTAATAAAACATCATAACTTCGAGAACATTGGCTATCCGTATCGTGTGTATTAAATAACATTCTGTCAACACGGTTAACGGATGCTACAAGTTACAATAGCAGATAATAACATCCATAAACAAGTGGCGTCCGTCTATTATAATAAGTTCATTGTGTAACCGATGTGTGTGTGTGTGTGTGCTGTCAAATACACAGCTCGGTCTTGTGTGTTTCTACAACGAACTTATTCGTTTGTAATGGACTATCTATACGTAGATATCGTCATAAACCAGCTCTAGAGATCTTATCATTCAAAATGAATTACTAATTATTTTATATCAACTGCGAATACAAAACGTATTTTGAACACAATGTCTTCACATTCGATCACATTATTGTGTACCTAGTTTAGCATGCTGTGATTCCCGTTATAGTGGCATCAGTTAGTTTAGAGTGCCTATAATGTTGTAATTACGTGTTAATACTGTACTGAAACGTTGTATCATTTTGGGAATGTGGTGAAATAGTCAATTAACAGCAAAATTCGCTATAATTTGATACTCTGAATTCATTTCAAACATTATTTTCTAACGGGAGTGATAGAAGACATCAAGTATTAACCGATATATGCGTATGAACGAGTGAGGCAAACACCGCGGCGCTCATATCGCACGGTTATTGCTACTTTCATATAACAGTTGCCTCACATGCACGAGATTTAAACCTACAGCGAACATTATTACAACTGGACGAGAACAAATAATTGTTATTCGATGTCGAATACTCGGGAACAAGTAACACATAGCGTTGCTGGAACCTTCAGTTGATCTAGTTCAAGTTTTTTCGATAACGGTCAGATCATACGAGAAATCTTTAAGAAGGTAATATGTTTCTAATGTGATCCGTTATGGGCGCTGTACAAATCTGCATACATATGCAACGTGTAATGCACGATCGTATCCATATCATTTCACACAAAGCGAGCGCTTGGCTATTGCCTGATTCGCGTCAAGTGTCGCCGTCTCCCTGCGGTCGCGTATTTCTAAACGGACATATAAGTGGTCTAGATCGACCGAGTTGACGTAATTTTTTAGCAGGAAATCGAAGTGAAGTGGTTTTAAATATACACGGTGTTCAAATCTGATCTAATGTTTAAAAATTACAAATCATTTTGTATTTGATTTCTACACCTTATGGTAAGAGCAGTGCAGTCAAAAAAATAGCAAACAATGTGTTTATCGGTGGTCCCCAGAATCATGCCGGCCTATATAAATACTTCTTCATATTTTGAAGAGGGAAGAAGCAAATCGAAGGGCCTGCAACAGGACAGGCGGATGACCGATGCAAGCACAGGAATGCAAGGATTTACCCCTATACTCGCCCCAACCAACCACCAAGTCCTGTCGGAAGACCCTCGGGAGAGGATATACACTGGCTGATCCTGGAACGCCCTCAACATCACAAGGTGTGTGGGTCACTATGGCAGGTATAACGTGTACAATGTGTACGATGGTCGCTATCCGGGCGGATATGAATATTATCATTTTAACACATTTCTTCATATAAATAGTATTTGCCACACGTCTCATACATTTTTGTGTTTATATGTATATTTCTGTATACACTACTGACTAAACAAACTACATCACCAGGTATGAGTGAAACAATTGACGCTCGTCATTCGCAGACGCCTCATTGTGTTTCGGATAACATATTATATTGTTACACATTACTCGCCGCGAGCAACTATCCGGCCAGTCATATTTTTGGAACAAAACACGCTTACACGTGAAATAATGAGGATATAAAAGCAGAATTCTGATAACCGCGTCAAACGCCTGTGACGTCTTATCTGTGAATTCGATATTGAAAGCGTCAATGACGCCGTGCGTTAGTGAATTGTTGTAATGCACGGTTTAAGCTCATAGGATCCTGGTACTATCATAGAAAGTGAGCGTTCTTTAGCAAGTTTCTCCTTTAAGACGTAATGTATTGTGAAGAAAATTGTTTAAATATGCAAGTTGTGCCTTAATATCCGACCTTTTGTACACAAAGATCTATTTCTCTTTACAATTCACAGCAAGTATACTCAACAACAGATATTGTTATCAACGGATAATGCGATATTTGGATTAATGATAGCTTTTTTAAGGCTAAGGACAGCCTCCGTGGCGCAGTGGGCTGTGAAGCGAAGGGCCGCGGGTTTAATTCCTGTACCCAGACAAATATTTGTGCGGAGTTCGGATGTGTTTTCCACCCAGAGAGGTTGACGTCATGCAAATCAAGGCCAAATCTTTCTGTAACATGTGTTAAAATCATGTTGCGCATAAGGCAGGTGGACAAACAATAGCTTTCTAAAGACTGATTTTTCAATGTTTCCGATTTACTACGCTGCCTATAGCTGGACGACGTGTTTATCAATTACACCAAAAACAATAGACATAGGTACTTGAAAAGCGGGTCAGGATATCGCCTCATCCGTTAGTGGGCTCAGAAACCGTGAGGTTCTAGATTCAAATTCCAAATCGGACAATCACAATTTGTGTTTAAGTATTTCTGGCAGTATAGTGTGTCGCAAAGTGTAAGTAGCCGACGTCACACCGAGCGGCCGCGGGTCCAATACTCGCACCAACACAAACCGTGATTCACTATTATTTGTTTCGACTCTATGTGTTTTGAGATCAAAAGTCTGTCATAGTTCCTAAAACCCTTGATAGAAGTAAACTTAGTGTGGGGTCAGGACCATGTGTGTTACTGAGCGTTTTTAATATTACAAATAATTAATATCATTGTTATTACAATAAGCTGGTATAGCAACATCTCACGAAGCTCCTAACTCTCCCACATCCATCTAACTGAACAGCAGACAACTTGTCTCGCATTACAGGCTCACCTCTCACGATCTCTATCGACTGTATTTAGATGCGTATCTGTTAAGGTTCTATTTCGAACCGACCGAAACTGCGAAATACTGATTTATACCGCCGGTAATAAGTTAATCTGTCACAACACATGGCATTGTTAACATAATAACATAATTAATAACAGATGGACAAATAAGCAGGTGGGCCACACAACAGTAATTTAATTACCCGTGTACATCGTCAAATTTAGATATAGACCACCAATGTCACGTTAACTGAGAGGCGTTGATTGGCGTTGCAAATAAATTATGATTGGATAGGAGTGTATTTTTTGCCTGCCAAAGTCACTGTGGTGTCACTGATAATACAAAATGTACATATCATATTTCTTAGAGACAATAAACAGCAGTCGAACCGGTCATTCTATAGATAAAACGTACGTCTACTGCTTCATAGATTCATGTACACTAGGAGAGTCGGTTGCGTATACACGGCGGTCGACTACGGTATAGCACCTTTACGGACAGTATCGGTTGTAGCTATTTGTCACGCGCTATTGTTACTGTGAAGTCCGATGCAATGTCACACTACACCGGAACTGCAGGCGACACTAAGCGACAAACAATTTGATATCGTCGGGTCACGTGTGTACTGTAAGACCTATATTGATGTAGTTTCTTTTTATTTTCAAGTAATTTTGAACGTTGCATTGTTAAGGTATAAGTGATGTTAAATCATGACTCCGTGGCACATTGGGTGAGTCGCCGGCTGCGAAACCAGAGTCGGTGGTTCGATTCCTGCACCGAGACTAATGTTTGTGCGATCCACGAATATTTGTTTCGGGTCTGAGTGATTACTATTATGAACAATTCTTCCTTACGAAAAATAATTAGAAAAAAATTAGTGGTGTCGTGGGACACCAGGTAGGAACGAAGTTCCTTCGGCTAATGTAGAATCGACACAAATTGCAAAAAAAGTCGTGCTCAATTCTGTGTATGCGACTGTCGCGCCTGCGCACGTCTCATTTAACGGTTTTATTCCACGCATTTTTCTTACGGTTTTACTATCACATTTTTTTCAGTTCGGTCACGCAGCGAAATCCCTATCCCCTCCAAGCCTGCCGTAAGGAACTTCGTTCCAATAAACTTTTATTCAGTAATATTTCATCCCAAAACACTACCGAAGTGTAACAACTCTAATTAAAAACTTAGACTTAGACTGGCTACTAAACGGTGGACGGCCGTGTTCTATAATCAAAAATTCAAATTCAAATTTCAAACCGCGTCTACATTTCCAAATGTCATAAGTTTCACAACCATCTGTTTTATTAACGGAATTTCGACTTTAACTTTGTGTGCTAGATATCAAATTAAGTTAAAAAAAGTCTCATTTAACGGTTTTTATTCCACGCATTTTTCTTACGGTTTTACTATCACATTTTTTTCAGTTCGGTCACGCAGCGAAATCCCTATCCCCTCCAAGCCTGCCGTAAGGAACTTCGTTCCAAAAATAAAATAATAGATATTTAAAGTTACCCTCATCGACTTAACATGGAGAACTTGTTGCCTTTTAGCATTAAACTATATTCCTCCAACAATGAAGCAATAAGGTACAAGCGAAGCTTATCATATACTGGTCGAGACAAACCTATGATCGTGTTGGCTCGCGTCCAGCGTACAATAATATTGTAATCTATCCTCGGGAACCATCAATAAACTAAATCAGTTATAAAAATGGGAAGTAGTTAGTATTAGACACGATTCTCTTCCGATAGTAAATCACGTGCGCTTGTTAGAAAAAACAGCGGTTATTGTTTGGGCGCACCATTACACTTGATTTATACGGCGAGTTGTCTTCGCGGAATTTCACACTGTAACAAACTGCGAACACGCATTTTGTAAGCGCTATAAATTCAACAGATTATCCTATAAATCTATTATAATTAAATGATATTAAATATATCGTGTATTTTATAAAGAGTACTTATCTATTTACGGTCTTTTAATCTTGATATAGGCCATTTAGAATCCTGATGTCGTTGACTATTTTTTTAATGAAATTGGCAACAATCTAGCTGTTGTGTATTTTAAGGCAAAAGTACATTTTAAGGTATGCCATCGAGAGTTGTGGTCTCCTGTCTCTGGTGGTACCTTAAAACGTATCTTAAAAGTGAATAACGCAGTAATACCATAGCTACATTATTTAGATACTTCATCATTGAATAAAGCAGTTTTTTTTGACGCCGAACGTTCTTATTATACGCCTACATGTATGCGAGAGGCCGTCTGGGTAGATACCGCCGTTTTGTCTATTTCTGCCGCCAAGCAATTTGTGTAAGCATTGTTGTGTTTCGGTTTGAAGGAAATTGAAGTTAGTGAAAACACTAGGCATTGAGACTGAATATATTGTCTCGAGTTGACGAGCGCAGTTCAGGGCCATGCAGTGCTTTGTAATTCAAAGTTTTGTCTGATGCTGCTTCCGTTTATGGGCAGGCGTAGCGCTTACCATTAGGCGAGTGACATGCTCCTTTCGTCATTCAATCAAATAAAAAAAAACATATTATCACAGTCTAGTTTTAAAATTAAATGAGCATTAGTAGAGTTGTCGAAATTTTAAATTATTTAAAATTATTATAAAATTATTACACCAGATTCATTATTATACTAAGAAGTATAAAAGTGCAGTGAGCATTCCGTACGATTCTGCTCAGTCACGACTCGGGCAGATCAAGTCTATTAAATTACATGGCCCGCGCTGCTTACGCTCTCTGACACTCTGACACCGTAACACCGACACTGCGACCCACACTTTCGAAATGTTCTTGGATAAGTTACAAATGTGTATGTGCTAAACTGAAAACTGCAAGCCAGTTGAGACACGGCGGAGCTAGCCTGACCTTTTGACCGCTAGTTAGTGTGTCAACGTTTGTCAACAAATGTACACAGTGTGTACAAATGTACACAGTGTACAACAAATACACGAATATCGAGCTCTTGTAACAATCACTTTTATAAATATTCCCGGCGGCCGAAGTACAACTGTTGCTATACGGGCACTATACGGTTTGGCGAAGTTTTTTCTATCCTATGATGTGTTAGGAGGAGAAAGTATTATCATATAAGATACAAAGTGGATATCGGTGTCAACATAGAAACTAAAAAAATACCTACCTGCGGATAGCTGCTGCGTTTCGTACAGCGAGATATGCGGAGGCCCAAATCCCTCCTCCCCTTCCCAAAACAATTAATTAAGGGAATTAAATTTCCTTCAAGGTCGGCTACGCGCCCATTATTCTTCTAGTATTGTGGGCGTACATGGGCGATGAAGATCACTTACCATCACACCGGTGACTCCACTTGTTTGCTGATCAAGTTATAAAAAAATCAAACTCTTGATTCGCCGATAAAACCCTTTAATCCCCCAAATAAAGTGTTTTTTTAAGTTTGACTGTCTGATCTATTATATTTATGTGTTGTTACAATTACTGTAATTGTATTTTTTTCGAGAATTTTTTAATTTTGAGAAGCTCTCCTTAAAAACTAATATATATTTTATTTCGTAACAAAGACGAGAGTTTAAGATTTGATAATACACCTTATCAGGCTACTGGGCATTACGAGACTCAACATCTCGTGTAGGGTCACGGGGTGACGAGTGCAGTCCCATACAGTACTTTCTAATTTAAAATACCAATTGATATTGTTTATTTTAATGGGCAGGCGTGGCGCTTACTATCAAGCGAGCGGCCTGCTCGTCTCATCAATAACACTAATTTAAAAAAAAGAGGCAATTAATTTACCAACGTAAAAGCCTCCGGAAGTTGTCAATTCCAACCAATAACTTAAGTAATGAAATTCTGTTAAAAACGGATATTATTATCTATTGAATTTACAAAAAATTGGCCGAATATTCATGTTAATGAATTATTTAAGGTTCATTGCCCTATTACAAGTCTATATTACATGGCTACATTGTTGCACGTATAATCCAGATACTTTTGTGTTACTTCCAAATTATTCACCTCGCATTACGCTAAGCCAACATAACACGCAAACAAAACGTAGCAAAAACGTGTTCTATTCAGGTAACCTCATCCAATACGTCGCGTCGTCCCGTGTTGTTTATAAACTGGAGCAGTAAACTTCAAGCTAGTATCAATGAAAACCCGTGAATAAAAACTAAAAGCCTCTCGCGTCACTGGACGAGTGAGTTGTGGACGAGTTACAATTTGTTTCAGTATTGTTATTGATACACAAACGTCAGGTGGCGGAGGGAAGGATGCATGGAGTTGTGTGTGTGTGTGTGTTCGTGTGTGTGTGTATGTGTGTGTGGCCAACGGACACTCGCGTCATGTGAACACTCGTTAGTACACAAACATTACTTTTCATTGCGGCCTTCTAAATTAACATACGTACACTCACGCCTGCTTCCCATAGTGGTAAGCAGAGATAATGAATTTGCTTTTGGTGCTCACCCTTTTGGCCTCGATCATTCTCGTAACATTCTTCACGCATGCACGTCGGGTTATGTTACTTCTGACCGGGCGTTTCTCGAGAATATCTCCAAACAGAACTGTAGGTCTAGTACGAGTTACAAATACGTTCACAGTTTTCGAATTCGTATAAATTACCATTGACGAAAGGTCTAGAACGAACCATTGACGAAAGGTCTAGAAAGAACTAATAACTGATACTGTAAATAAATAATAGTAAAAAAAAAACTAAAAAAACATACGTAAAAACGTACGTAAGTTAATTAATTTATTTAGATATTGAATTGTCATCGGTCCTTGATAAGTATGCCAAATTTCGAATCCGACGTTTTGAAGGAGGTTACAATCATGTTCAAAGTTTCCGTTACATACCAACACACGTATGAAGCTAATAAAAGCGTGTTAAGAAGGAAAGAATCGCTTGAAAACTAATTTCATATCCGACTCATGTGATACAAAATTAATCTTACTAGCAATTTTATTCATTATAATTAATTAATTATATTTCCTACTTCTACTAGGTCCTTGATTTATGGAGAGTTAACGAATAAAAGAAAACGAACTGTCATCGTTTTATAAAAATATCAAAACTTGTACTAGGCGTATTGAGAACGTTCGCCGAGGCTTCCTCTCTCAACTATATTTCACTCTCGCCATGTATATTCGTTACGTAAATTTTTGATGTTGGAGTCATTATTAAAGTACTCAGCTACAGAAAATACAACTCCATAAAGATTTGTTTCCACACATCTGTTGCAGTGAGCCACATATTATTTCGGCTAAGCCACCGCTTACAGCTCACCCATGTCAAATTACATTCACGGAAGCGGAGTGAATTTGAACACCGGATTTAGTAATTTCCTTACATAGGCGAGGAAATCTTGTAAGGTATCTGGTAATTTGTGTTCTGGTAATACATTTCTTACAAAATAAATTTAAGCTGAAGACGAGCGTTATTTCGCGAATCATGCTTTTTCAGTCGTGTTGATGTATTCTGCATTTTCATTCATTATATTTTAAAATTGAATTCCGCGAAGTTTATTTATTTATTTAAGGTACATCACCTACGCAAACACAAACATACACAGTTTACGGTTCACGAATAGATTCTATGTTAACTTTATATAAGATGTACACAACCCGTGTCCGTACTTGGACCCTTGCTTTTCACATTATACCTGACTGATCTTACGACTACTCTACTGTTGCCATTCTCATTGTTTGCCGATGACACAATTTTTTTTGGAAACCCACGCGTACATACAAGAGTAAAATATAATATACAAAATTGTTATAATGAAATATTTGAGTGGACTAAACAATGGCTGTTGTCGCTCAAGGTTGGAAAGTGTAACATGTTACATATAGGTAAAACTAAGCCAACATTACTTCTTCATAATACCAGACTCAACAGACTCGATGTCGAGTCATCAGACGGTAACAGTAGATTAATAGTCCGATTTACTTCTTTCAAAGGATGGTGAGGTCTTTGTTCGATATTGAAGCATAACAGGCCAGTGTAAACTCCTAAAAAAACAGAAATAATAACAAAAATAGCTTCGCAACGAATGGTTGAGTATAAAGAGGCTATTCGGACGAGTGCACTGGAACAACATACCGATTGTACCGGCGACGCGGCGGCCGGCAGCCTCTAGTCCCACTACATATTACAACAACTTGTTTAGACTCCACACAAAGCTTTGAAGTGCTCGGAGCACTAAAATAATATTGAAATAAAAATATTGTTCATATCAGGCAGGTTTATGGATAAAAACGGTACCAGGCTGAGCTAATGTGCTCACGGCATAGACCGTTATATTTTTTAATGCCAAATTAAAAAGTTTGATGATTGATATTATATACCGTCGACCAAACAGAGACGTTGCATTTTTCATCAGGCGGCGACAAATATGGACAAATTACACGAAGTCATTTATTGAGTCTATCTAATGAGGCAGGACATTGAGAGATTTATTTATTCAGAAAGAATTCACAATCCATTAATCTGGACTTTCTCTATTCATATAATGACAATAATGGCTTGATTTATTACATACACATAAGTTTGTTTTCCAAAAGACAACGGTTCGCCATACTGATCACAAATTCCGACCCCGGCCACCTCATACGTGATTTTCGAATCAAAGACTCGAACACAAATGGCCCGAACTGAGATTTGAATTCAAGACCTCACGGCTTGTCATCCTAAGTAGGCTGCTACTAGACTAATAACATAATTAGGCATCGTTTAATGGATTGTCTTAATTAAATGTTTAAACTCGTGTCGTACAAGGGGTCCATTATACGTTAGCTGGCAATCTAATAGCCGACCCCAAAACGAGTCAGTATTATATGTTTTTAAACCACTTCAAAAAAGTTCTCAATTCGGCGAGGTATTTTGCTTATTTTTTTTAGTGTAACACTGAAAATTAAATAAGTTTTATTTAAATTCATTTTCTTACTATATACGGTGGTCGCTATATAAAATATTTAAGTACAAAACGGATACCCAACAGCAAACTTTAAACATCATAGCGAGGTAATAAAGTGTCTAGACTTTGGCCCCAACGTTTCCTTATTGTAAACCCCTTTAACTGTCCCACCTCAGTAGTGAGACAATAAAATGTGCAAGTTACGAGCGACAGTGGCCTCGGTTACACTCGCTTTTCTAATAAACAAATGGCTCTTTAATCAGGAGATATTAACTCGCTTGCTTTATGACCGAGCGCTGGAATTACAACTATTTATTGGGGAGATGATATATTTACATTAAAACGCTTATATAATAAACAGTTTGTTTTTATCGAAACTCTCTCGAACTACACTAAACATTCATTGACCAAAAGGAACCTATACAAGCAAAAAGCTAAGCTTTGTGAGGGCTCGCGTAGTTTTTCTAACGGATAAATAACTGTCTTAAAAATTATAATTTTGAAGACAGTTTTTCAATATTTAAATCAAACCAACAGCGATGACATAAATTGCATTGTTTTAACTCCAAATTTTTCTGGGCAGCTTCAAAATTAATGGAATATTCTAGAAAAATCGATTTTTCGCGATACAAATTTGATTCTGCCTCTCATGCTCTTTTCTGACGTTTTCTCGCCTGATTCATCAACAAAAGGTTTTGTTTCACACTCTTAACGGCCAGTTAATGTGTGTTTTCGCGGCATTTTACTGTAATATTTGTGCTTTTTGTTTCGCTTTAACAATAACATTAATATACTTAGTTGAAATTTGTTGACTGGTTTTCACACAGCTATCGTTCACGTTTAGATAGCATATCTCTATTATTTTTTTGTAGGTACTCACCTAATATTCATTCTCGTGGTTCACTAATCACATTTGCGAGGGATGGTTTACCAAATTAATCATATAGCTGTACTTTGCCGAAATAATCTTGATAAGAAAGAAAGAAAAATCATTTATTGCCAACACAAAAACATGCAATTTTAATGTGATGTATAATTTTAATTATGAATATATAATTAACTTAATAATATTACCAATTGTTCTGCTTACCTAAAAGTCTTGAAATATTTTTTTTTTTATCTGAATGACGAGACGGGCGGATCGCTTGACTGATACACATAAATATAAGCAACACAACTCAGAATCATGAGTTACAAAGCACTATACGACATTGAACTTCGCTCGTCATCCCGAGGCTTATCCGGTAAATTCTTTTTTTATCCTGGCATAGCAAAGTGAGTACACGGGACCTTGTTATTATAAGCAAAACAGCGGCGTATTATCTGTAAAAATGTTAAATGTCTCAGGGAAAGCAATAACGATGCCCACTGGGGAATCTTCGGTTATATATCGAAATAACGTAATAACAGTATTTTAAGTTCATTCGTTTTTACGTATATTCTCATGAGAGCAATTATCTCATTTTTTTTTGTTATGAATAAGTTTTGACCCTACATATTAAACGGCGTTTGCCATATATGATGACGATGATTACCTTACTCGGATATCACCTCATAAAATAAAAAAAACAAAACCCGGTAAAAAGAGGGTTTTTTAAAAGCTATCCGGGTTAATTTTCCGTAAAGTCACCGATACTGTATATTTCCCACTTCGTCAACGATCTTCACAAAAAGAATAAACGTAAAGCCTTCTCAACCTGTAGAGTTAACTTCCTGTTTAACCTAAATATAGCATAATTTTTGTTTTGTTTACTTTAGGTTAAGAAATATTTTTAAAATCCTATTTTGTCTGTTCTGTGAATTTAAACCATTTGCGTTTAAAATAGAGGTTCAATTTGTTTGAGGGTGCAACAATCGTTCCACCCCAGGAACGTTCCCCTTTAAGTCCTTTATGATATCCTGTTACGGCTCGGCGTCACTCGCTCGTTACAAATTTACAACTACAGTCTACACTGAGCTGACATTATTGAAAAGTACTTGTCTTTGGACGGTATTAACTCTTTGCAGGTTTTATACATGTTGTGCTGTTTATGTGTATCCTTGAAAAAAGAGTATTATTACAACACGTATTCTAACTTAAACTAGGTGTCTAAAATTACTAAACTGATCAATACAAACCTAGTGTAAAGTTAGAATACGTTTTGTAATAAAGCCCGATATATGTATATCTATATGTATGTATATGTGTATGTCTGTGCGTAGATCAGGTTAAATGAATTGCTTTGTACCTATAACGACTCATAGAGAGACGACGACTAGTGTCGGCGTATATTCATTGTAAGATCTAAGAAATTGTGTAGTTATAACTGAAGATTTCTAACACAACATAAGCTCACGCCTTTATCCCCAAAGTGGTAGGTTGAAGTGGTGCAACTAGTGCACCCACGTTTCGCCGAGTATATTTCCATCCTATGATGTGATTCGAGGCAGGCCTGTCACCCGGGCACAAATGCCAATATCGGGCGATTCACGGGTGATTTTTCAAATCGAAAACTCAAACACTTTTCTAACTCTACTCATAAATGCAACTCACACTCCATCGGGGAAAGTTATATGTAAAAGTTGAACAGTTGTTCAGGTGCAACAACACATGAATAATCTTACACCGTTGGTGACCTCAACTTATTAAACTGACATGAAAATAAAATGTTCTAACTCCGTAAAAGTTTTTTAATTCAATTTTAAGTTGTAAAGTTCATCGCTCTCACACCGCCGCGGCGTCGCACAACACTCTCAAACTTCGCGCTAGGGGACAAAAATTAACAACAATGGTTTAAACTGTGTAGTAATCCCTTGTTTTTGTAATGACGTGTGTCTTCAGGGAAATCAAACACTCTATGTTAATTAAAGTAGTTTAAAGTGTCGAATGTGGTTACCAGAGGCGCTGGTGTCAGGTTTAATACTGATTTTCAGAAAGACCTTCGCAGTTCACACTTATACATGTCATTACCACATACAGTAAGATTTTTCTAAACTCAGTTCACCAAATACATTACTTGAATAATTAATGTGATAGAGTGACGCTGTAACTAGTTTGGTCTACAGAATGAGTGGGCGTGATCAACTTTAGTGTGGGGATCACGGGAACAGTATTCATTAAAAATTATAAATTAGGTTAAAGTATGGAAAATGTGTAATTAGTACGCATTTGTAACCTGTGACATTTTGTAACATTGTTTTATTAAATTATTATTACCCATTTAATAATTAATCATGCCAATCTTCTATTATAAAATACGTGAAAGATTTTCTAACATTTATTGTGGCAACACAGATTTAATATTTTACCCAGACACTCCCTTGTATGTGGTTCGTTTGACAAAAAATTATGTTTCGTACATATTAAACGTATTAATTAATTACGAGCCTTTACAGTAATTACCTTCATAAAACATTATGAAATAATTTGATATAATTTACGAGTATTCCACCCGCCAATAGTTCTTGTAAAGCAAGTGGCACGTATTTTTAGACATCAAATATTGAATTCCGCTGAGCCTTTGGGAATTCGAAGCTATCTGTATCCCCAGAACGATTTTGATTAAGCAGAAAGACAAGGAGGAGTTGGGAATAGTATCAAATAATTTGATTGGTTAGAAATCAGTTATAAAGTGCCTCAACTCCTTGTAAAGTTTGCATTGATCTTCCATCTTTTACAGATGTTCGTTTCAATGTCTGAATAAACTAAATTTCGACATTGAATGTTTCTTTCACAACCTCAATAACTATTTATAGTCGAAGTTAGCAAATACTTGTTACAAAGTTAGATTGAAATGTTGAAATGTCTAAATGTTGACACTCCTATCAGAAATACATCCACACATCGCAATCTCGATAAATGTTTATTTAAAACTCATGTCTAGTCTAAAAGATCTGTCTTGGGGTCGATTTTCAATCTCAAAGTAAATGTTACTGGTGTTAAGATAATAATATCCGCCTAGATAGCGACCACCAACACATGGTGTTAAAACCTACCATAGAGACCCACCCACCTTGTGTGGATCGCGTTCCAGGATCAGTCAGTGTATATCCGGTTCTCTCGAGGAAACATCTATACATCCACAGAACTGTGCGCCACTACATATTAACTACATATAGTTGTTACCCTTCACGTCTTACCGAATGTGTGGAGCGTCGTTGTTTGCGGCCGCCACTCGTCGGTTGTCATTAGTCTGAGACATGAGACATGTTATTTGCATATTAATAAAAAAGTAATCAGTTTATAAATAAATTGACGAATACAACACGCCCTCTACTCTTGTTGTTGCTCTATATGTTCACGAATGTTTCTTTTTATCAAGATTATTACTTTACTGTATTAATTTATTGGGTAGGCTTGACGATCTTATATATAATTTCTTATGGCATACACGGGCAACCTAGCAAGAGGGTCACCTGATGTTAAGTGATCTCCATCACCCATGCACGCCCACAACACTAGAAGAATCATACGCGCGTAGCCAAGCTCAAAGCTCAAGCTCGCGTGCCAGTCAGAGGATATCCGGTTGTCCCCAGGGGCTTGCGACATAACTTGATTGTTAATTGGGGCGGAAATAGGGGTACATCCTTGTATCCCAGTGCCTGCATCGGTCATCCGCCTGTCCTGTCGCCGGCCCCTCGATTTACTTCTTCCCTTTCCGAAGAGGGAAGAAGCATTTATACAGATCGGAATGACTCTGGTGACCACCGATAAACTCATTGTTTGTTGATGGTCGCTTTTTTTGACTGCACTACGCTTAACATCAGGTGTAGTGCAGTTACTTTGCTGTGCTCAGATAAAAAAAGACTTCCACAAGAAGCTATAAACCACAATACACAATAACTGCTATTATTTTTTATTAAAATATTTTTCTAACCAATCACAATTTTATTTGTAAAAAATTGCGCCTGAATCGAAAAATACCTACACAGAACAAAAGGATCCGTAATATAAACCAACGAGATGAGTAAAATTTAATAAAGTTAATCCACCGGTTTTGAAAGCAATGTTTATTCTCGCTGTATCTGTATTCATACAGTATTATGACAGTGTGGGACACAGAACACAACATGTTATCGTAATTAGAGGAGCGTGGTGTATCGCAATCTGGAGGGAGCGTGGGGTACAAATATTGAAGAGTACCCGATGGTTCGATATCACATTAACTCGTGCACGAGATTATGAGCTCCCATCCTGCTTACTCACGTAAAAATATCAGCAAAAATTTGCGTACACAAGCGTAATGCAGGTTCAACGTGTTGGCACACAACTTGATGGCATCTGGTGTCATGAATAAAAATATCATTATAGGCATAGTCATTTAAACGATAAATACGTATAGAAATGAGGTAGCTTTAATAGTATGGAGTCGCCTAGGGGCTGAAGGCTTACAATTGGTAAATAATAATAAATTTTGGGCTCAATTCCTTAAAATTATATCTATGTAAATCTCTTAATGTTTCTTCATCTATATCAACTACAACAAAGTAAAGTTTGTAAGTTTATACGTATGTAAGTTTGTTAGTAGGTAGTAGATTCTGGAAGTATAATCTTTCATCTCTTTTACATTTAAATAATTCCACATAAAAGAGAAAGCATGATGGCAGTGATAGGGTCACGGGATGGGCTCAGCGGGGAGTGGCACGGACTGCCGGGACGTAAGTTGCCCGTTCGAATCCAGCCACAAGAGCATACACTTCTCACTTTTATAAGTGACTTTTGTATCCATCCGTTGTTCGCTTGTTTTAACGATGAAGGAAATATTGTATGGAAACCCGCATACCTGAGAAGTCTTCCATAGGGTTTCGAAGGTATGTGAAGTGTACCCACACGCGTTAGGCCAACGTGGTGGACTAATACCTAACCTTTCTCATTCTTTAAAGGAGCCCAGTAATAGGGCATAAATAATATAGCGCTAGTATTATTTTATTATTATTATTTAGGGAGAAAGGGACGAAAAATGATTAGTAAGAAAAATGACCAATAACATTTATAGGTAAGAGTAATTGTTTAGTGTTTACCTTTTTCAAATTATTTTAATTACATATGTCTGTTATAAAATATTATCAAACCGTGCTGCCTGACTCCCAGTCACTGCGTTTATCGGACGGTCGGTGTGGACATGTGGATGCGGGTAGTCAGTACACGCCATAGACGCGCGATAAGCCGGTCGGTGCCGCACTCGGAGCTCTCAGCTGATCTGAGATTGAGCAGACGCCGCGTTAGCGACCCCTGATCGTACACCGCACTACCCGCCGCCACGCCCTCGACAATTAGGCTGCGGACTCGAAGTCAGCGGGCGCGAGGCGGCGGCGGCGGTGCGGGACGGGGGAGACCCGGTCTCGAAGTCAGCGGGCAGATAGCGCGGCGCGACGAGCGGCGTAGTGTTGTGCTATGAGAAATTAGTTTCTGTTCGCGAATGTAATTGATGTGAATATGATGTTCCATATAAAAAATAATTGAAATAATTTGCTCCACCACGTCGGCGGGCATTTTTAACCGCGCAGACGCGCGGGCACCGATCGACTGACGCGCGCCACTCGTACGCCGCTCCTCGCGCCCACGCCGCGCCGCTGCATTCGAGTCCGCAGCCTTACGATAATCAGATCTATACAACTACGACCATGGATGTGATAAGCTTTTAATTTCAAACCTAATATAATTAAGTTCTATATTGTCACTGGGAAGGCTGAATACAAAAGCTCCATGACATGAACTTTACGGTAGAGTTTTTTAAAGTTGCTTCTACGATAAAATATAAGTAATACTCAAAAATATTCAGTAGTTTAATTTATATGAATTTTTGTTTTAGCACTTTAGTATTTTCGCCGTTCTAGTGACGATATTTATATTCATACACACATAAGCTCACGGTTGTAACTCTGATGGGGTAGGCAGAGCTACGACTAGTGTTGCACCTACGTTACTCCGAGCATATTTCCGTCTCATCATGTGATGGGATGAGCTCATCACCACACAGGACATAAATTCCAATCCCGTTACATTTATATTTAAAACTCGAAAACAAATTGCGATTTTACGATGTGGGATTAAAACCCAGGTCCTCAGTTCTCACTAGACTAATGAAGCCATCTCTTTCTGTCTGGCGTTATCCCGGCTTGATGCCAGGGTGCGACTTTTTTATATTGATTGGACGGAGTTAGTTGAGTTGAGTTGGGTATTAGATTGTGCGACCTGCCGTCTGACCCCCACCAATGCAATGGTAACCAATCCTTGCCAATGCCTTGTCCATCAAGCAAAGTATACCACGTGCAGTTGAGGTTATGTCCCAACACGTTGATAACCATTTACAATCTAATTGAGCGATGACAGCTCAGCAAGACAACTCAAGCAACTGAAAATGCTTCTACTACCTTGGAACTGACGAAAGAATATTAATTAATTAAAAAATAAACACTAAGTTTAGGGATCAGCGGTTTGTCATAATTATTACATATTTTTATTTAGGATAACATACATACATAGGATACATCTAAGAATGATAAAACTATACTTTAAATACAATTTGAGCTACTCTCCATAGTACACGGGGCTATCTGTGCGTAATTATTGGACACGGGACAAAGCAGCTCATGTCGGGACACTCCCGGATTTTACGAACGTGTGGCAACCCTACTTATACATCGTGGTCTTAAACAATTCGTTTTTTTACAAGCTCTCCCGCGTTAATCTGCGACACAAAACGTACTAAATGCACTTACAAATCGTTTTACAGTATAACACAACCCCCCCCCCCGCGCACCCCCCGCATCGCACCCGCCCACTTCAGCTAGTTACGTACGCTATCTCACTATATCCTGGTTTTAAAGAGAAATTTTATAAACTGAGCTTTGTGTAAGATTATTCGTGTGAACGTTTACAAAATGACTTTCATCAAAAACTTGAGAAACG
This sequence comes from Amorpha juglandis, assembly GCA_949126905.1. Lineage (NCBI taxonomy): Eukaryota > Metazoa > Arthropoda > Insecta > Lepidoptera > Sphingidae > Amorpha > Amorpha juglandis. The sequence goes on along the minus strand of OX421386.1, from coordinate 14,566,181 downwards.
CAAGGTCTTGTTGACATTAATTTTAAAAGCACTTACCTAAGAATACACTTCAATATTTCAACGTTTAGGTTAAAGTAAAGTTTTCGAACTTAAATTCTTTGTTGATATGCGATATCTATAACATACGCTCACGCCTGTATCCCGGCAGGGGTAGGCAAAGGTGCAACTAATGTTCCCGAGCATGTATCCGACTCATGACATAATAGGGACAGTAAACGAGGAATCATATCAGAAGCAATTAAGCTGTGTATGAGTTCTTCTCAATGTAGCGGATATTTTATGAATCCAAACAGACGTTCACCGCTATTTGATGACAAATGTAACTTATTTATCGGAACCCTAAAAACTTTTCTACGGAATCGTTGAGTTCTGCGGAAATCCCTTTAGGATTCGCTGATCTAGATCAATAATGCGATATTTCTAATGCGAAACAGCTTCAGCAAATTCGATGTTGCAATGAGACAAATGTTTATATCATTTGCCTTGTGCCTGCCATTACCCTGTCCTATATTGTCCCTTAGTCCACGGCGTTGGCCTAATGCAGATTGATAGTCTTCGCTGATAGTAGGATCTCACGTATGCAAGATAACCCACGATTTTTTATTTTATTGTTATAACAAAAATAATTAACAATGAAGACACACGAAACATCAAAAGTACAAAGTGTGTACCCTCGTAGTTAGTATTGAAACTTCAATATATGCATCGGTAGTCGCTTCCACTTCCAGATAACCTATCGCTTGAATTAAAACATGTAACATTAATTCTCCGGCATCATTGGAATGAAATCTGTGCCCCTTCAAGCGGTCAGTTTAACAATCCTCCCTCCCCTCCCCCATTTCCAGCCACTTAATGTCTACTTTACTGCAAATAGTCTCTGTTACGACTTCACGCTGCGTCGCCCGCGCTTCTCTCTAAATAACAATTTTTCGCCATATCGCCGCTTTATAGACTTGGGCGCCATCACGGAATGATTTGAAGTCTTATTAACATTTGAATGGCTTATAACCCCGTAATACTTAGAGACATGACCGATGTTGGAGAGAAATATTAGAATGTTTAATAAGCAGCGACAGCCCAGCGGCGAGTGGATCGGACGGACGAAATTAACAGGTTCGAAACCAGCCCCAAGAGCACGTACCGCTGAATTAAAAAAACAGTGAACGAAACATCGTGAGGGATCCGGCAGATCTGAGAAGTTCTCTAAGATAAAGATAGATAGATAGAATAGATATCTCTAAGAGAAGATTTTTTATGTGTTTATTTTAACTTAAACCAGCAAACGAGTAAATGGATCATCGATGGCAAGTAATCTCCACCGCCCATGACGGAAATAGGAAAGGGATAATTAAGTAATTAGGACGACGAGGGAAGATTTGGACCTCCGGGCATTTCAAACGCCCTACGAAATGCAACAAGTTGCTACTTTACGTCGGTTTTCTATGAGACATTGATAATAACACGGTCGAGTAGGCCCATTTATACCAGAAATAAAATTTGAGTTGTCTACCACCTGGCTCTAGCCACGCTGGACAGTTTTATCTTCTGCTGTGTTTCATACGGTGAGTGAGATATCTGGAGACTCAAATCCCCTTCCCAACGCGCCCAAGATTCTTTTGGTATTCTAAACTTACATGGGCGGTGGAAATCATTTACCATCAGGTGACGCACTTGCCGGCGTATGGTATTAAACAAAATGTTTAAAGCGTGGCTCTACCACTGGTGAAACTATTTTAACACAAAAATAAAATACATATTTTCTTTGAAATAGAACTAATTTAAACGGATTTTATCGCGGTTTTTTATTAAGTCGACTCCCTGAACACAAAGGCTGAAACGATTTCGAAATTTGTTATGTCTAAAACATAATGTCGAGATGAAGTTATTGGGCAGTGAAATATTTCACTAAAAGTGTCAGATAGTATACACAGTTTACCAAGAGATAATAGACGGTGCCTGTAAAAAAAATTATTAAGTAGAACGACGAACGGTGTCTGTTTTAGTTATTCCAGACAGTTTTTAATTACTGGGTATCCCTTAGGGATCAGATATTCGGATAGATATTAATCAATACAAAGCTTTTTATAATTTGAATTTAAGAAATGCCATTTTGAGTGTACTGGGAGTATAAGTACGTTTTCAACATCTTAGGCCCAAAGCCGACCTTACCTGCACGTGGGACACTCTGCAGAATAACGGACGAGGCATGGCGAAACTTGTGGGGGTCAGGTGGCGGGGCGAGGCGCTTCACATAATATCAAATCTAAAGTCAAATCATGATAGGAAGGCGGAACCTGGCATTATGTCGGAATAACACCAGGCAGAAAAAACAAACACAAAGATTAATTTTGCAAAATAAATACATCCTTTCCATATAAACTTTAATTTTCACCAACATCTGTTTAACTTTAGTCGACCCTTTAAGTGAACTCCCTAGCATAGTTGTGCAGTGTAACAATACCCTATTAATATTTTAATAACCCTTGGCAAAAGAGTGGTTTTATAAGTTTGATTCCTTTGACTTGTGTACTGAGTGAGTGAGTGTAGTTTTTTTTTTGTTAGATGATTTTATCGAAATGTTTCTTAGCTATGTTACAAAAAAATCTATTCAGCCATTATAAGATATACCAGTTTTTCTAATTGAGGTCGGGGGTAATTTTTTAAGTTAATTAAATTTTTTATTTATAAGTTCCGTCGACGCCCGCAATAATTTGTGTGGACGACGTTATTGGTTGACTAAATGTAACAATAGCATAGCGGAAATTATATTATAGCGACCGTTCTTTTCTTATCAAAACAGCAATTTGCGATGAAACACAATCTCCAAGCTCTGAAAATAAAGAATCCAAAAATGAAAAAAAAAAAAAAAATGAAAATAGCGACCCACACAAGGTCGGCCACTATGGTAGGTTTTAACACCAGTGTACCGTGGTCGCTATCCGGTCGGATACAAGTATCCTCCCACCAGCAGTCCTTCCTAATTTTTGGAATTTTATTACCGTGAACAAAATTGATAGAGGTCATTGCGATGTTCATAGCACAGGATGGCTAACGAGCATAGCGCAGCGATCTTCTGAGAATTAACTGTATAGAGATGTGTATGGATAAGTTTTGGGGCATGCGTCTGGCGAGCGCGACGCGCGGCCGCTTCCATACGAATTAGTACAAAGCTAACGTGTCGTTACGGCACGAGGCCATATTCTATACATTTGAAACAAATCAATGAAGCTCGGAATATACATGGACTAAAGTAGTGCAACAGCCATTACAATAATAATATTTTTGGTATAAATTACCACCACAACGTTTAGTTTGTTAGTTATGCGTCTAAGAAAAATGATCACTTTCCTATTTACTGTTATTTCCTAGAATGTTTTAGTTTAAGTGATAAAAAAGAATTAAAAGTATAAAATAATAATTCTAACAAATAATAAAACATATTCCCCTTTATAAAAATGTTTTACCAACTGTTTTATTGTAGTCACAGTATTTTATATTAGAAATATTATGATAGATCTTCTACGTTACATTAGATCTACGTTTTCAAACTTCGTCGCTTCGTATCGTCTTACAGTACTTTAACGTTATTCGAAAAACAATTGCCAACAAATTTAAAGTCTCACCCGGTTTAAAATATTAGCCCACTGCTGGATGGGAGGAGTAAATAAAAAAGCAAGTGCAAACCGACTAGCCCGCGGGTGTCGGCTGGCCCGTTTTATTCACCGTGACGTGTTGCGTGACCGTGGCGTAGCGTGTAGCAAGTCGCGAACCTTTCAAGAACTTGTCTCACTATAATGGGTCCTACCTCATAGAGATAGGGTTCACTTTACCTTGCAACTCACACGACACGGTTCATTTAAAATTCAATCGGTGCTCGTAAACAAACACTGGCATCTGCGGTATGTATATTGAAATGGCGCGTATTTGTATCACTAGTCGGATGTAGTCGGAGCTAGTCGGCAACGCTCGCGGCTATACGCTAAAAATAACACGTATAACATATTTCTTAGTTAGAACATTAAAAAGATTACCCTGTTTCTTGAAATGTATGGTTACTTCATACAAAGGATGTGTCTTGTAATATTTGGGAATCTGGTTGTGAAGATGAATAAAACTATGCTTCCGTGACAAACGTGTAATTTGACTGTAATTTTAACAAACCTCCACCGCGCGTAATTCATAGACAATCATTTACATCAATACACCCTTAGACTATTATTAATCACTGAATACACTACATATCTATTACCAACATTCAATTCACAACAAATGTTATAATATGTACATAGTCTATTAGAATATAACTATTTGTATAATGTCTTCTTCCACCTGCCCTTATCCCACTCGTAGTGGGATCGGCGCAACATGCTTTTTAATACATATTACAGAGATTTGTCTTGTAGTTTTTACGATCGGCCGCCTGCTTGACATCAACCACTGTGAGGAGAAAACACCCACACTCAACACAATTGTTTGTGGATCACACAAACAATTGTCTCGGTGCGAGAATCGAACCCGCAGCATTCAGCTTCACAGGCAGTTACTCGCAACTTGCGCCACGGAGGCTCATTATTTGTATAATGTAACATCGTCAAAACCAGAACAGTTTCCAAAGGGCATTTCTCCCACGCACTTGCACCGGGATGGGTGACCGTGTAGTGGTATTTTAACTGAACATCTTCGTACTTCGGAAGGCACGCAAAATCTCCGTCTCTACAGTTATCTGCTGACAGCTGTCGATAAGTCGAATCGGAGGCCTTCGGACGGTTTGACAGTATTTGACACTAATTATGTTGGATATTGAATAAAATAGACCTCCCATTAATCCTACTTGCTAGTACTATTATAAATGTGAGAATTTTGATGTTAGTGATTTTGGGTATTTGTTAATAAATCACGTCACAACGGATGGACGGACGAATGAGACATTCACTCGAACAACAGCTAGTACAAAATAAAGTGCAAAATCAATTTGAACCGAAGTTAATGTAATCACAATAGATTTTAAATTACCAAACAGAAACAATAAATACACTCGAATGGAAATTGAAGGAATTTACTCAAACAATTACAAAGCAACTAGTAATCTGATACAATAGACACAGATCAATTGGTTTGTAGAGATGGTTGTGCCGTGAACGGACAATGCAAATCAGTACAGCTGTGATTTGTGGCGCGAGTTAATGCCGGACGAGCGCTAACGAGCTCCGGAAACTTTGGCAGTTTGTCGACGAAGCTGACTCGACACCGACACGGACACGTCACTCGAAGCAAACAAACGAACCGCATGCGGTATCACTGACAAGTGGCTACAACTTTGTTTATAACAATAATGATTCAATACTGTTATTGTTTCTATTTTGTGATATATCATATTGATTAAAATCCACCACTTAATGCATTAGGTAACCAATGTAGTTAGTAACACATACGCTCCTTTATGTAAAATTAACACCAAAGTCGCTGAACACAGTTAGATTTTCAAAAATCCTATACATTGTAGGATACATGGTATAGAATAGTCAGTGGCCAACCACGTGACAAGGATGTCTAGCCACCCAAAGGCCTCCGGCTTGATTTATCGACTGGTGTCAGTTGATAACAGCCGGGACCGACTTGTTGCGTACCTTCCGAGGCATGACGCTCACCTGAAATACCAGCACTATACCGTCACCCGTCCATAGTTTCACCAGGACAGGGGTTGTTAACTCACTAATCAAATCAGTGTTAATGAGGCTTCTTGCTTGAAAATCGTCCGTAACAAAGAAATCGGAACATTTATTTTATAACGAAACTGGTCTTATAAAAACATTTCTATTTCGAAAGAATTAGCATGGAAAAATATTCAATAAGGAAAAATCCTCTGCGTCTTAGAATGTTGATTTTAAACAAAACTAAATTACTGTACTCGTGTCGGTACGTAGAAAGGTAAAGAAACTAATATTGAACGACACGATTGCTTTTCGATGCTGAACTAAATTAATACACGAATTTCAAAGAAATATATATGTAGATACAATGTGTTACAGTGTGGTCAATGTGGTCATTCTGAAGGGTCGTTTTTAATAATTACTGCATCGGTGGCGGAGTTGTAATGTGTATGCGATACGACTGCTGTCCTGAAGTCTCTGGTTCGATCCCGGGTCGGGTCTACCACTTAGGTTCTACCACGCTGCACGTAAAGTCATACTGAAACCCTACCTTTATCCTAATGAAAACTGGCCTATAGCAGTCAGGCATAATGTAGCTTCCTATTGTTGACAGAATGTTCAAAATCGGATCTATAATGTCGAAGATTATCCCACACAAACAAACTCACAAAGTTACAAACTTTACCTCTTTATAATATCAGTGTCGACGATTAATACTTATTGTTTATCTACTGGAACACAATCTGGAATACTGCCTGTAATTCCAGACCGTGACCTCTGTCTCTCCGCCGCGCCTCGCCGCGCCGGTCATTGTGGGCTTAAACGACGCGGCGACGAACTAACAAAGCCGGATATTTCAACGAGGGCAAATATTTGTATTATGAATGGAGACTTACTAGACTTATCTGAATTTGACCATATTGTGCGACGAAAAAGACGGAGGTTCTCAGTTCTACGTGTGATTTTTTTTGGATGTATATTCACGCGTAACACAAATGTTAACTCGAACAATTATAGTTCAAATTTGGTCCCATTTTTGTTTTTTAAAGTATGAAATCGGGCATGACACTTAAACTTCTACATTCGTTGCAACAATTTTGATGATTCTTTCACTAAATAAAAATACTAAATTAAGAACTTTTTAACTAAAAGTAATATCGGCTCAAAAAAACTAACCAATACTGAGTCGGTGATATTAGTCATTGGCTATTAAAGTACAGCACCATCAACTTAAATTCTTTAGTTTTATTTTTTTTAAATGTATTTTCTAAAGTAAACGACGATGTTTTTGATGTTGAAGTATTTGGCAATCTTTATATTAAAACCAATGTAATACCAGTAAATATAGCAAATTTCGAAGAAAGTAGTCTAGAAGTTTAATCCCGCATAAACGCTGAACTTTCCGTGACCTATAAGCACAGGCAAAGTAAAGGACAAAAGCTTCCTGCACTTAACCCTTACATTACATTTGTATCTATGTTAATGTTATGACGACACGATACCGACTACAGTTTACGACAACAAACCTCTCACAGAAAAAGTGTCGCGTACATCCAGCGTGTTCGTCGCGCGTATCCGACCGTTTTGTACACGCCTACCCGGAACTATAGCGACAAGTAGCGCGGGAATACAATAGAGCAGATTCTTATGTTGAATATTATACACTATTTATACGTAACAGGAAATAATACGAAAAAGAAACCTTTTGCTAAAAGACAGTCAAAATCGGTCCAAAAAAGAGCCCGTAATCATGATTTGAAATATTGATATGAGCAAAGGTGGGAGCGTAGTGGCGACATATCACTATTTCGCTCACACGCATGCGCCGTAATGGCCATTCTACACAGTGACATCATAGTTTGCGTCGTCTGTTGTTTGACAAGTGCCTCCGTTAGATGTGAATGACATCTAATTTATTTTTTATGGACTGATTAATTAAATTCTTTCTGCAATAGATTTTGAGTAACGTAATTTATTCATTATAAGAACAGTCAATTACTCTATTCACAAAAATGAATACTGGTTCAAACTCTAAAAGTTAAATAAAACAAAACAACTCTGAGTCGATGGTATCAATCTTTTCCTATTAAACTATAATAGCACCGACTCAAAAAAAGAACACTAAACATTCAAAAATCACTATTTCAAGAGATCTCTTTGGACTTTGGAGTCGTTGCGTGTGTCGATGTCGGTCAAATGAAATTGCATTGCAGTGTTGTTTTTGAAGTGGGTTGTTTTATCTTTATAAAACTCATTTCATTTTCATTTTTTTTGAGATTTATATCTCAATACAATAACACAATCGCGACGAGTGTACGTTAGTGTGATACGTTGAAGAGTTTATTTTTTTTACTCCTTACTCTGTAATCGAATCTTAACCAAATTTACAATGCCTAAAATAAATAAACACGGGCGAATTGAGAAAGCCGTCCTTTTCAGGTCGGCTAAAAATAATGCAATACAAAATAAGAATAATGAAGAAAAACTATTTGTTAGTTAAGCTGACAACGCATAAACTATATTATACCACCACAATTATACAATTGACAAATAATATTGAAGACTGCGATATCGCGGTGCAGCTGTGGCAGGCTGGTGACCACTCAGTGTATCGCAACACAGAGCTGACATTCACCGGTCACCTAAACCAAAAATAATATATTTATAACCGACTCATATCGTGACAATCCGTGTTCTAATAACAACAGGTAATCGTCGAGTCGTAATGTCCTCGGATCTGTAGAGTCGCATGTAAATCGAATTACAACCCAATTGGTTGAGGGTCGGGGGTTGGCAGACGAGCTTTCTATTACGGCTCACGCAGAAACAATAAGAACGAAATTTGTCCGCTATTTATAGAAATATGTTTATCCTCAGATGAGCCATTCCAATGAAGGGATCGGTACTTAGAGCGGATGTATGAACGAAAAAATTGAAATTGTTTATTGGTTATGTAGGCAAACAAGTAGCGCTTGTGGCAAGTCAGTACAAATGTAAAAGAAAGATGTGTTATAAAAGTAATATCAACTTACATAATTACATTACATAGCACACATAATATCATCAACAATACACTGGACAGTAAACGTCAGTTTATTTTAAGTTTTTAAAATATTTTTAATATATGAGTAAACAATCTAATATTATGTTGCTTAGAGGTGTCGATATGGACCATGGGCATTACCGAAAAAGCACGCATTTTAAAACTACCGCCGGATCCAAAGCAATCCAACCTGAGAAGACCCGGTGAAGCAAACTCAGTGGGCTTACTTTGCCACTGGATTTAACGGGACGCGACCCAGCACTGGGCAGATCCAGCTTAAACCCAGTGAGCTCGTTTCTAGTCCGGCTTCAATTATTTATTTAGGGAAATATAACATTCCTTATTTAATAGTAGCACTGCTGTCAGTTTTCGATGAAATTTTTAAATCAGACAATAAAAATGGTGTAATCAATAATGATTTTACTATGTAAATAAGTTAAACAATTTTGTTATTATCATTTTTTTTGTTTGGGTATACGTACGCAAGCATAACTAACGATCAAATAATATAAACCTAAAACAAAATTGTTTTATTTACAAATTGTATGGATCTAATATCATTGTGAAACATCGGTGATTATATTACAATCTGTTTTTGTAATGACCTACTCTACACTGGAATTTGCTTGTAAAGTTTGATAGATTATAGCAAAAATATGTGGTATTTAGGACCCTAATTAAAATCCATGACGTGACACACAAAGGATTAACTATTAGATGAGTAAACACATTTTACGATATCATTAATTAAACGGTGCCTTCCATAAACGCAACAGCACTTCCGTATAATAGATAAGTGGAATCGTTTCACTCAATGTAAGGTACCGCGCCAAATGTTACTAGAGATCTCCGCTTGATAATGAACCGATTTTAAAATTCCTTTTTGCCTTTAGCATAAATGACAAAACAACCAGGTCGCCTGCCCATACACAGATGGAATACCAAAACACTGCATAGTACTGGACTGCGCTTGATACCCTGAGACACAGGTTGTTAAATCTTATAATATATAGTATTTTCACTGGCTTCAATGTCCTTCAAACCGAAACATAACAGTACTTACACACTACTACTCGCCGGCAGAGATAAATAAAGCATTGGGATCCAGGCGATTTCCCCCAACGAGGAAGTCACCGCCTTGTAAATGTAGTTCTTTTAGATTAGGATTTCTCCCACACAAGGCTTTGGATAAGATTTGAAAACACATCAAATACGAAGAAAAATTAAATATCCTCAATAAATAACAGCAAACGTGTCGTGATAAAGTTTTGCAAACCGCAACCTCTCGTTTCACAGCTGACTAACTCACCCACTACGCCGCGGAGTCATTTCGGTATGTTTACCAAAACCGAAAAATTTCAGGGATCAGTCAAGTGAGATATTTTCGGCGACCGCTTGACTTCATTCAGTAAATGGGGTCAGAGGTCCGCGATCACCTTCGGAAGGTCCGCATCGATCGGTTATTGTAGGAAAATGTAAAAGTTTAGAGGTCCGTCGGTCCGCGGGTCCCTCCAGCCTCCGTGGGTCGCTCGTTGTTTTCTTAGGATCTCATTGCTAATCTATTTAGTAAGTTTTGTTTGAGTTGATAGATTTGGTTCATGGGCGGTGAGGATCACTTACCATCAGGTGACTCGCTCGTGCCTAACGCCTATTGTAAAATACTAGCTTTACCTCGCGGCTCCGCCCGCGTGATCTGCTTTCCGGGATAAAAACTAGCTTATGTTACTCAGTGATAATGTAGCTTTCTAACGGCAAAATAATTGTTAAATCGCTCCAATAGTTTTTAACTAGTATGTAACGAATAATCGTTACATAGAAAATTATAAATCTTTCCTCTATATAATATTAGTGTAGATATGTGTCCATACGTAGGAGGCGGTGTGCCAGCTAGCCGAAATCTCATAGAAGTCTTTTACACCTTTGACTAACAAACTAATTCTTGTTATACAGGGTTAATTTTAAAACACCAGCAACCTCGCAGGACCAGATAGCTGACCCCATACGGAACAACTTTTGTTCTACGAGTTTGTATATAACTCAATATATTTAAAAAAAAATGATTTTACAAGTTTTTGTTGTGTCGTATTTTTCTTCTTAGCGTTCGGCGTGCGCGCGCGACTCAAAGGCGCCGCGCCGCGCCGCTCAGCTGGCTCGGGCGATGACCTTCGGCGCTTACGTAATCTGCGATGCGTGTAGGTAACATTCAAGACGGAAATTAAATGAATACTTATTTTTGTATGAAAATAAAATCTAACAAATTATCAAAAGTCGTAGAACAAAAGTAGTAGCTTATAACCTTAGGTATCTACCCCTGCGAGGTTGCTGGTGTTTTAAAAATAACCCTGTATACTATTGACACACTTTGTTTTGACTATTATGTAAAAAATCTTTTTAAGATAGGATATAACAAGGAAATACGCACTGGGCAGACAAATTGACTTCCTTCCTATACAGGCCGTGATCGGCGCGGTTCGGTGCAGCCCGGGACAGACGCGACAGCGCGACGGACGGGTCCTTTGTATCCGGTGGTCACGGACACACGCAACGAGGATCACACGAAACATCCACTTAATATGATCCATCTGTAGAGCTATTCGGGTTCCATTTCATTCAACAAGCGATCCGTCTGTTTCTACGTGGAAATTGTGAAATTTGAAGTATTTGTTGTTAGAAAAATGACGTTGGGTTGCAACAATTTTCTTATACTAGAGCTGTGAAAATTTTGAATTTTACCAGAATTTAAATAATTTAATTTCACCCAGACCCGAAACAAATATTTGTGAATCACAAAAACGTTTGTCTCGATGCGGGAATCGATAACAAATAACAAATATGGACTATAACTAAATCACGCATCAAATATAACGTTACAAATGAGTGTTATTATTTTCCGATGAGATCCACTCTCATGACCGTCAGGATTAATTACTTGGAAAGAAAATATATAGGAATGAAATATATTATATACATTAGTCTATTAGCAGCGTACTTAGTCTGAGAAACCGGCAAGCCAATGGGTTCAAATCCCACGTCAGTTAGTCATAATTTGTGGTTATTAACCAGACATATAAAATTAAATCTTTTTATAGCAGAGCAGCAATAGATCGGCGGGGAGTGGTACGAACTGTCAAGACGAAAGTTGTAGGTTCGAAACCCCGCCCCAAGAGCATGCGCCTCTGACGCTTCAAAGTAACATGTATTAGATATTCATTGTTAATTTTCGCTTGCTATAACGGTGAATAAAGAAATTATTTGAATCAAAATCAGCCCGCATTAGGCCGGCGTTGTGGACTAAATCCTAACCCCACTCATTCAATAGAGGAGGCCCGTGGCCAACAGTGGGACGTGTATAATACAGGGCTAGTATTATTATATTATATTTATAGAAGAGGCCTTCAAACGACCAAGTGTATCATCTGACGGTTAGCGATCTCCACCGTCCATAAACACCAGAACAAGAACCATGAACGAGTTGCCGACGTTCCATAATTAGAGCGGACAGGGGATGGGAAATTTGGGACTCGCCATGGCTTTGCTTATGACATTAACCCGCGCGTCTTTTGTATCAGGATGCTGTCCATGTGCGTGCCCGTGTGGGTGCTGGTGTCAGCGCTGTCGGTGCTGAGCGGTACAGAAGCCGACCCGGAGCGGGCGCCGGCCCCGGCAGCCGCGCCGGACCTGCTCGCGGCACACCACGCCGCACCGCTCGAGAAGCGATCGCCTCACTACGACTTTGGGCTCGGCAAGCGTGCCTACAGCTACGTGTCCGAGTACAAGAGGCTGCCTGTTTATAACTTCGGACTCGGAAAAAGGTAAGACATATATTGTTGTTAAAGGTAAGACATATATTGTACCGTAAGCTTCTTCTAGATGACCACTATAGCCTAGACTGATATTTATTTATTCTGCCTTTTATCTTTGCTGGTGGGAGGATACTTGTATCCGACCGGATAGCGACCACCGTACACTGGTGCTAAAACCTGCCATAGTGGCCCACCTTGTGTGGGTCCAGGTGGTTCCAGGGTCAGCCAGTGTACATCCGGATCTCCCCAGGGGGCTTGCCCCTGATCCTAACCCTTTTCCCATCCCTTTTTCCTTCCCCTTCCCCTTGGCCCTTTGGCAGGCCGGCATGATCTTGCCGACCTACGATAGACACATTGTTTATCGTTGGTCGACACTGTTTTTGGATTGCGGTACACTTACCATCAGGTGTAGCGTAGTCACTTTGCCGAGCCAGGGAAAAAAAAAATTCACGATTGATTATTTGAATCGAAAACTCAGACACAAGTTATGATGGTCCGACGTGGGATTTGAACGCAATACCCCACGATTTGTCAGCTTATATAGTCTGCTAGTGGACCACTGTAGCAGATAGTACGGAAATAGGTATATTGTAAATGTTTCACCGAGGACTGTTGCGGTGCCACAGCCGCTGACAGGCTCGCCGCGCCGCTGACCGCTGGCTCTGAGTTACGACCCGTCCCGCCTCCAATAATACATGAATATACCAAACCGAACCGTGATTTAATACTCCTCATATTTATTATTGACTACCGTTTACCTGCCTTCATTTTCCGTCTCCGTTAAAGTTTATTTTAGAGAGATAAAAGTAGTTTTTTATAACCTTGGAACAAATTCCTGTAGTAGTCAGGGATAATTGATTATTTTGACAGCCTCCGTGGCGAAACGAGTGAAACGAGAAGCCGCGAGTTCGATCCCCGCACCGAGACAAACATTTGTGTCATTCACCAATATTTGTCTCGGGGTCTGGGTGTTGTGAGACCAAAAGTCTCTCGTAGTTCCTGATACCCACGACACAAGATTGGTATCTTACTGTGGGGTCGGGACTATGTGTGTGACTGTTGGGTGTATTTATTTATTTATTTGATGTTTTTATAGAATAGGCCTGCAAACGACCAAGTAGGTAGTAAGTTAATGGTAAGGTCTGCACCTTACTAGTTTTACACCCTAAAGCCTCATTGAGATTGAATAAGGTTAACGCACGAACGATGCAGATTTAACAGAAGACTGTTTTCACGAAGCCGCCTTATCTTTATATATATAATTCTTCTGTGAGTGTGTATGTCACTGAACTTCTCTTAAACGGCTGGACCGAGTTTGATGAAATTTTTTGTGTGTGTTCAAGGGGATCTGAGAATGGTTTAGATTCACAATTTTGTCCGCTGGACAATGTTTTTTTAATTAATTTTTAATTTATTAGTAGTTGTTGAGTTGTCGTTACGAAGCTTGCCGTGATGACGGGTCGTATAGCGTCTAGACTGGACAGGGATAGGACAGGGACAGGACAGTGAGACAGGACAGTGAGACAGGACAGTGAGACAGGCCAGTGAGACAGGACAGTGAGACAGGACAGTGAGACAGGACAGTGAGACAGGACAGTGAGACAGGACAGTGAGACAGGACAGTGAGACAGGACAGTGAGACAGGACAGTGAAACAGGATAGAGAGACATGACAGAGAGACAGGACAGTGAGACAGGACAGTGAGACAGGACAGTGAGACAGGACAGTGAGACAGGACAGTGAGACAGGACAGTGAGACAGGACAGTGAGACAGGACAGTGAGACAGGACAGTGAGAGGACAGTGAGACAGGACAGTGAGACCGGACAGTGAGACAGGACAGTGAGACAGGACAGTGAGACAGGACAGTGAGACAGGACAGTGAGACAGGCCAGTGAGACAGTATAGTGAGACAGGACAGTGAGACAGGACAGTGAGACAGGACAGAGAGACATGACAGAGAGACAGGACAGTGAGACAGGACAGTGAGACAGGACAGTGAGACAGGACAGTGAGACAGGACAGGACAGGGACAGGACAAGACGGGGACAGGACGGGGACGGGACGGGGACGGGACGGGACGGGGACAGGACGGGGACGGGACGCGGACAGGACGGGGACAGGACGGGGACAGGACTGTCCAACCGGAGGGAGGTGGGAGACGACCTGACTTAGGTCGTCGAAGTCAATTAAATGTGCGACGGGCTACCTCACGTGCAATGGCGCAGTACCTCACTTAATTGCATTTAATGTAAATAAAACATTTGTATTAAGTTTTGACCACATTTTACACAAATATATTATGTAGGTGATACGAAGTTCACCGGGTCATCTAGTGTAATATGAAAATGAAATTCTGTGACGCGTCTTTGTAAATAACAATTTTCGGTTAATTCTTATTCCGGTTCTGCCATAACCTCCATCTAATGAAGCTTTGCTGTCGCTATGACTGAGTAGAACAATGAATACAAACGTTGTCCTGCCTGCCTTTCAAGTGTACAGTCGAGCAACCAACAGTCACAAAATGAAACTGTTATTTTTGTTGCGCCACGGGAAACAAAAGGCAGTTTTAATCTAGGCAAAATTAAAAATACTGTGGAATTCGATTGCTGTTGCAAGTTATAAGCCCACTAATGACATCTAATAAAGACTGTTATATGCTACTACTGTAATTGCATATGTTACAAATGAAACCTGAATTATAGTTGGAAAAGAAAAAAATACCGATAGTGATCAGTTACGTAATGTAATAAAGTGGTCCCAAATTAACAATACAACAAAATAGTTGATTACGCTATTTTGCACAACGTATAATTTTAAAACATTTTTGTCGCCAGTAGCGGAAAACATAAGCTTTAAAATGGTGTGTGAATCATTAAATTTGATGAAGAGAGTTATGGCTTTCCGACAAAAAAACACCTTTGAGAAATACATAGACACACTCAGAGCCAGTTAACGCTTTATACTCCGTTACTGGATGAAGAAATAATCTTAACGGAAACTGTGGGAAACAAATTAAGTAATTGCTAATTGCCCTTTAAAATGTATTGTAGTGATTGTGGCAGTAAACGATAGCAAGACGCAAATAAAGCTAAGACACATCCAAGACACATAATTTCGAATTGTTTCGACTCATTTCAGTTTATATTCGTTAATATTTGCGCAGGTCTCGGCCGTACTCGTTCGGACTTGGGAAGCGGTCTGCTGAAGAGGACCAGCCTGAGGAGCCAGTGCCTGGCACTGAGCACGTCGCGTTCGAGGACCTGTTCGACCAGTATGACGAAGAAGCACCAGGTACAAATTGCTGATCTGATGCAAGCCCAATATGCCCTTCACCACTTCCATTCCTTTACATTAAGATTCTCCTCAGCACTTCTGATGTCATGGGAGTAGCTTGATGATTTACTACCAGGCAAACAACCGGTTCGTTTGTACAGCAGTGTTCAGATGGTGGTAGGATACAGGATACATGGTGTTAGCACCCTGTGTGGATCGTATTCCAGGATCAACCAGCGTATATCCGGTTCTACTAAGGAGTTTGCGACATGACTTGATGGTTGATTGGGACAGGTATAGACGTAAACCCTTGTATCCCTGTGCCTGCATCGATCATCCACCTGTCCTGTACCAGGGCCCTCGATTTGATTCTTCCCTCTCAGAAAAGGGAGAGAAGAAGCATTTATACAGGCCGGCATGACTCTCGTGACCACCGATAAACTCATTGTTTGTTGGTGGAGGTTGGTTTTTTGGATATCAGAAAACATCAAATTATTACCTCGGTGGCGCAGTTCTAATGTGTACGCGGTACGACTGCTGTGCTGAGGCCTCGGGTTCGATCCCGGGTCGGGTAAAAGTTATATTGGGTTTTTCTATCATGAACTAATTAGTGTCAGCTCGGAGTCTAGAATTGTGTGCTCGGCGCAATATGTATTTGTATGTATTTATTACACCTCTGCCAACCCCTTCGGGGAATATAAGCGTAAGTGCATATGGATGTATAAAATAATAGTTTTCTGTTAAAACTACATTTTGCTTGTTAATCAAACGATTTATTAAGGTTCGTGTTAACTGAAACTACACAAGATTTAAATTAATAATAATACTAGCCCTGTATTATATACTGCTGGACACTCTTCTACTGAATATTCTTAATACCTTCGGTCATAGTCCTCCACGCTGGCCTAATTCGGGTTGCCTGACTGAAATTCTTAGGTATGCGGATTTCCTCACGATGTTTCCTTCAACGTTAAGGAAGCCATAACAATTAATACACACATAAGTTAGAAAAGTCAGAGGTGTATGCTCTTGGGGTCGGTTTCAAACCTGCGACTTTCGTCTCGACAGTCCGTAACACTCCCTACTGACTATAAATTAATAACAAAAAATCTAATTTATAGCATTCCTGACGCACGATTTTAATTTAAGTGAAGAAGTGTCTTGGGGTTTGCGTTGTATCGTAATGAAGCTAGTTCCTCCCCTCCTGACCTTTTTTTTTTTTTTTTTTTTTTTTGTTGACGCGGGGAAAGCCGTCTATTGCTACCGCCCCACCGGGGGGGAAAGTGGAGCGGTTATGTTGGGTTCTACCGGCCTTACGACCCAGCCACCCGACCGATGGGCCGAGTCCCTAACACTATATACACCCTATGCCGGTAACTACCAACTAAAACCCCGCGGTGACCTTCTTCGGCGCATTAAGGACGGCCCCGGGTTTCCCGAGGCAAAAAGCACCCCGGCTTCAGCCGGAACGCCCCTGCGCGGTGCCGCCTTGCGGCGGCCCGTCTCCAGTTGGGGGGGGGCTCAGAAGCCCCCGCACACCGAAGGACGCCCTCGGCGTCAACGGCAGCAACGAGGCCAACCACCCGTGCTGCCGTCCATCCCGGGGGTCGCACGTACAAAAGTACGTGTACAAAAAGCGTACTAACTGGGCGCTACGACAGCCCCCCGCTGCACGTCCGCGACCCCCGATGGCCCCTATTAGTCGCCTCTTACGACAGGCAGGGGATACCGTGGTGGAATTCTTCAAACGGCCCCAATCCACAGGGCGGGAGACGCCGGTCAGTCGCCACCCCGGCGCCTCCTACGTCTCCTCTGACGGCGGGAGGGATCGCTGCGCTCGCGATCCCTCTCGGCACTCTCCTTCTGCGAGATTACGGCCTCGCAGAAGTGGGCCACCGCACGCCAGGACCTCCGGCTGTCAACCATGGCGGACACCACGGCTGGCAGCGAGAGGTCACCTCCGACGACTGCTACGAGAGCGCTGCGCTCTTCGTCCCAGACTGGGCACACTTCCAATGTGTGTTGGGCCGTGTCCTGCGGACAGTTATCACAATGGTGACACACGGCTGACTCCTCTGTGCCGGTTATCTGACACAGGAACTGGCCAAAACATCCATGGCCAGTGAGGACCTGTGTCAACCGGAACGTTGCCGCGCCGTGGCGCCTGTCTAGCCACTGGTCAAAGACAGGGCGCACTGTCGCGACGGTCCTCTGACCCGCTGTCGGGTTCTCCAGCCTGAGACGCCACTCCTCCACGGCGGCTCTGCGGAGGGAACCACGTATGGCGTCCACCTCTCTTGGGGCCGGTCGCTACCCGCGTCTGAACGCCTCCTCCCGCCAGTGAAAGGTGGCGGAGAGGGCTTGCCATGCCCTCCTAGTTCCCGCGGGACTTACGAAAAAATACACAAGCACAAATGTGTTCAATAGAAATAATATTTGTATGAATTCCACCGAATACCTCTAGAGACTGCGTATAAAAGTTTTAAGAATAAAGTTAGATGTAAATGTGGTTTTTGCATATGTTTTTATTTAACTTGTCATAAGTTAGCCGAGTTATCCATCAAAGTGTTAATGTATCAATATATTGTTTATTCCTTATTATTACGGACTATTGACCATACACACTTATGTGCTGGTCGGAAATACAAGAAGATATATTATAATTCTATAAATAATAATGAGCGTAACGGTATTTTATCCCAATATTTGATACACAAGCAATGCTCCAGAGAGGTCAATAACGCCAGTCGAAAACATTTATTTTTTTATCAACTTTATCAACGTTTCCAAAACCGGCGCGCAGCCCTACTCATGTAAAAAAAAATATTTTTATTTATTTGGGAAGTATGAATGGGATAAATGTATATGGATAATAGGAAGGGGCATTTTCACCTCCGGGAAACTCACTCACTGCACAAAAACACAACAGCCAGCTTCTATTCCACGCCATCACCGGTCGAGCCGGCCCATTCATACCGTATACAAAAGTGTCTACAACGTGTACCACTTAAATATTAACAACTGAAACACAAACTTTATGTTACACAGGTTACGAGGTAAAACGCGCGCGACCCTACAGCTTCGGACTCGGCAAGCGCTACGCAGACGACGCCTCGGAAGAGAAGAGAGCACGCATGTACGACTTCGGGCTGGGCAAGCGGTTGCCCATGTACAATTTCGGGTTGGGCAAGCGCGCCAAGAGCTACAGCTTCGGACTGGGCAAGCGGCTCAGCAGCAAGTTCAACTTCGGCCTGGGCAAACGCCTACGTGACATGAGTCGTTTTAGTTTCGGACTCGGCAAGCGGTCCGACAGCGACGCCCCGCCCGCACCACCCTCGCTCACACCCGCCGACACCGACAATTACTTTGACATCTAAATAGTTCATTACCGCATTGGTTTCATATGAGAACACTTGCGTTAATATCGATACATTTCAATAAAGAGATATTATAGTTACATTCATCATTCGTTAGATTAAAATTCGTACCAAACTTTGTCAGTATATGCAGGCTTCTTTGATCTAAATGTAAACTCAAAAATAAAACCTTGTGGAAAATTCAGCCAATTTCCAAAGCAATTAAAATTGTATTTGCTAATCTTTATTTTCAAACAGAATTTTATTCAAATAGATTATTTTTAATAATTTGCTTTTTGATATCGTTGATTACAACATTTGACGAGTCACGTGAATTAAAATGAAGTTTACAGAACTAAGCAATGGTTAATTATAAATGTTTCCACGTAAGTTTTCTCACACGAAATTAATTAAAGTAATTTAAGGTTTCCGACTGCGTACTAATTCTATCGTAATGGATTTAAGTCGTTTTTAATTACATTAGTGTGATCTGATAACCTCGTGGCAGATTCTAAGAATTGCCCGATGTGTCCTTAATATTGTTTATTTATAAGGAAGATGATGAGTTGGCGACGCGTACGGACGACGTGCGGGGATCGTGCGGGGATCGTGCGCGACACGCGCGTGTCTATCGTCGTGGTGTTTACGCTGTTTAGTAGATGTTTTACTTTTGTACATTATTGTTAAACTTGTAGTTATCGGTGGAGCAGTTACATTATATTATTGTAATTATTATTATCTAAGTGTGGAGATTCGATGCTAGTAGGGTGGGCGTATTTATGTGCCAAATAACCTCCAATAACATTTTCTATTTGTTAAACATTCCACAATATACATTATTTTAGTTTCTATTATCCAAGAAATAATCATATTTTCAACTTCTTCAACAGTTTATTTGATTAAATGTTGTACTTAAGCTCAATTCAAAGTTAAGCAAATTAACCGCTCGTTAATATAAATACGCCACAAGAAGAAACAATCGTTTGTAAGTGCCATAATTAAGTTAATTCTTTGTTTGTTATACAATAGATTTATTATATGACAAAAGAAACATTTTATTTGTGTTATTAATTAAATTATGGTATTAAAAACTCATTTAGTTTGAGAGTTTGCCACAAGATATAGACGGGAATGTGTCTGTAACTCGTTGTTTACGAGGCCGCGCTATACAGTTTGATGAAAGACTCGTATGACGCGCCCTCGTAAATGACAGATTTTCGTCGTATACTCGCATAAATCTTAAAGTACATATGAAATATAAAAATAAGTAATTAGTAGACATAAAACAGTTAATAAATGTAGTGAAGAGCGACCAGTCTACTAGAGTCAAACGCCACGTTAAACTAGTAATAAGATATAATAAGTTACGTTAAGACTTAACCAATTCGTTGTTTTAAATGTAATCATTACATACAAGTGAATGTAAATTATACTAAATAAATAATAGTGAAATTGCATCATTTGTTGTTGTCATTCCATATATCCACTATCCAGGAATATGATCCTTTGAAAAAAAAATCAGTCAAGTGCATGTCGTGCCACGCACTGTGAAGGATTCCGTAGTCAAGATGAATCTTCCTAGGGATATCTGAAATAAGGCGATCGTAAAAATAAATTTGTATATTTCAAGGACACTGTGAAGAAGTTTAATTGCAGTCGCTAAACTAAAATATTGTGTAAACGAAAATATCTCAAAACTATGCAATCTAGCTTATCAAACCATTTTTCGTTGGAAGTACTTTTAAAGAAATACCACCTTGAATATTGTCCCAATTTTCTACCCTGTAGATTAAAAGTTAGATGGGAAGGGGGAGACAACCTCCGTGGCGCAGTGGGCGAGCCGGCTGTAAGACGCCGTGGGTTCGATTCCCACACCGAGATAGTGTTTCTGTTATCCGCCGCAAGTCCCTCGTAGTGCTTGATACCCACGATACAGATTGAGCCTAGTGTTGGGACCGAACTAAGTGTGTGACTGTTGGGTGTATTTATTTATTTTATTTAGACATTTTTCACGACTTTGGAGATGCATATCTCACAAACTGATGACATATAAAATCATCCAAGCAGGTCAACCTCAATATCACTTTTAAAGACCTATCCAATGATACCACACGGGCCTGTGTACCAGTTAAATGTTTGGAAAGACAGGAGCCATGACAGAGGTTTTACTTGTTGAAGTGGATAATGGCTTAATGCAAGACATAGAGCATCTGCAACCGAACCGACTCTGCATGTATTTATTAGTCATTCCTGTGGGATAAGTTATTGAGGTCTAAAGGCCATTGTCTATATTCTGTTGCAATCAAATCTATCTGTTAATTTAATACGATCTAATAGAATAGGGTACGACCATAAGTGGTAGAGCCACATTGTAGACAGTTTTGCCTTCAGATCAGTTAGGTTTAAATCAGTATTTAATAAAACCGCCTCTAAATTTGCATGTCGTTTATATTTTGCTTTTATTTTTTATGACGGTTATATTTATGTTAAAAAAGAGTGAAAAAATCATCAAAATAATCCTGATAGGAAGACAAAGCCTGACTTGTAAGCCTGGATAACGCGAGCTAGAAAGAACAGTGAAAGAAACATCGGTCATCGTCAAATCAGTGCATAAATGCGACTTGATTCGCTGGTCCGTTAGAAGTAAGTTTTAGCTAACTTCTTAGTTCAAGCCGAGATGGAGCCCACGAAGTTGTGGTTCCACAAGCCAGCACGCGTGGGTCTGATAAGGAAAGATGATGAAAAATTTGAATAATAAAATTCCTTACAAAAGATCGATAAAAAATGTAATTGAGCCTTTGATATCCATAAGGATGAAATATTAAAGATCATTCACTTTAAGAAAATACGACACCGATAACAAAAAACGGGTATTATGCGAAACAGACCTGAAGAAGGTTCCGTACCTGATAAACAAAATGAATTGTTTGATAGTTTATATTATTTTTTTAGGATATCCACTTATCTTTATTTGTACAAATTTCAACCGAAAACCAATTAAAGTGCAAAACATAGAATCCTTTATAGGTAGGGTAGATAGACAGAGACTTACGGACAAATAGTCTTAGTAATAAAGTTCTGTTAACATCCTTTGCTTAAGGAACCCTAAAAATAAAGAAACCTTTAAAACTCTCAAGGGAGAGAACAATCAATAAGAGTTTATTATAATAAATATAAAGCTGACGCTAATTGACACGTGTCCATTACAACAGTGAGGGTCTTCTTTTTTTCCGAGCACGGCAAAGTGACTGCACCACACCTGATGGTAAGCGCAGTGAAATCGAAAAAAACCAGCGCCCACCGACATACAATGACTAATAACTATTACCGTTAATATTAAAAATAACAAACCTTGTTCATAAGTAATGGATAATGGTAATTATTTAAGAGGTAAGAGCAGTAATAGTGGGCAGTGAGCCGGTTCGTCCGCCTGTCCGTCACAGATAAACAGTTATTGCTCGCGTCAGGAATCCGTTGGTGTGTGTGGATGGGTCAGGATTATTATTAACATCGTGGTATAATTTCGACCGCCATTTCTCGGTATGGAGTTATAAACTAATTTAAATATCAACTATATTTATTAAATAAGTTGAAATATTAAAAAATATTTTCCGTTTATTTTGTTAATTCTCGCATCCAGTGTCTAATAAAAGTAGTCTAATAAGCCTTCGTGACGCAGAGGGTGAGTACCCGGCTGTGAAATAAGAGGCTGCGGGCTCGATACCCGCACCGAGACTAATGTATGTAATGCACTAATAATTGTTTCAGTGACTATTTAATTATTAAATACAAACAATAAAACGGTTCATTCGTTTATACAAACGAGAGTTTACAGCCCCGAGTAAACACTCGGCGATGTAATTAGCGATCGACTTTAATTGGAACCAACGTACAGGAAATATCTTAGAAATACGATTGATAAAACAATATTCTGTTTTCAGCGAGACTTATATAACCTTTAACCAATATTGTTGCGTAGGTTCCGAGCCAAAGTAAGGAATAGGATGTGCGTCAGAGCGTACGCTAAGAAATCCCTACAATATAAAATCAACACACTCCCAAAATTTATTGGTTTGGGATGAGCGATGATGAATAAGTCTTTTATAAACGGATGAAGGCTTTTTTATAGCAGAGGCCAGCAAACGAGCAAGTGGGGTCACCTGATGGTAAGTGGCCTCCACCGCCCATGTACATCCACAATACCAATATTATGGATGCGTTGCTGACCCTAGAGGAAGGGTATAATTAAGGGATTGGGAAGATTTGGGCCTCCGGATATCACCGTACGAAACGCAACAGCAAGCTACATCTTCACGTCGATTCTCTATAAGGCAGTGGTTACAACCAGGTTGAGCCGGCCCATTCCTGCAGTAGACAGAGCTGTCTGCAGCGTACCACTACCACTTTGGATATTCATTTGCCAATAAGTTTCCAGGTTACGTTCTTTGACCCTGTGTATTGGGGGCCTTTATAGAATTCCACCACGATATCCCTATGCTTGTAGTAACAGGCGACTAATTGAAGCCACGATCTCGTGATGGACGGCAATGTGAAAAAATCGCGCTGCCGCAGACGCCGAACTATGACATTATTGTGAGGGAACTCTGAGTCCCTTGAAAGACGGACTGCAAGGCTGGATAGCACAGAAGCAGTACCGGTAGCAATCCAGAGAATATTCAGGATCCCCCTCGATGATCGCGTGCTTTTTAATCGGTATAGGAGCCGATCCAGCGGTCATCCGAGTAATGATAACTGGTTCAGAAGACGGTTGAATCCTGCATAACCATCTCTCCTCCCCCGAGGATGAGACGGAATCCACATATGGAATATTCCCCGCGGGAAAAAATGTTTCCTGGTCATTAAAGTTATCTCATAAAATATTACATCATAATATGATATGTATTGACATTGTTTGAGTACAGGACGACGTGGATTGTCAAAATACTGAGGTCATTAGTAGAAGAGCGACAGTTTGCCAAAATATACGTTGATTAAGATCCCTCGTGTCGCTCCCCAATAAGCGATATGTCAATAATAAGCGGATTCATTACAGAACACAAGTCTCCTCTTTACGCAGTACTCATTGTGCACGATGTGACCTCTGCCACGTACCACGTCGACTGCTCAACTCTCCGTATTGACATTATAAAACAAATTTTATTTACTTTTCGCTACAAAGGTTTTTTTTGTATAAATTGCAGAGAGGGTAATTTGATCTGTTTTACTTAAGCATACATACATAAGCTCATGCTAGTATCCCTAAAGGGGTAGGTAGAGGGATAACGAGCATACCGCACTTATTTCCATCCGCTGATATAGACGTAGACGTCATACGTAGCGAGCCTATCGCCATATAATGCATGTCCCGGGAGACTCATATGAATTAAAAAAACTTGAGAGGTGTCAAGGGACACCCGGATGGAACGAAGTTCCTTTCGATTATTTTTAATTTTAATTTTGAGGGTCAAGGTCGGGTTCAAGGTCAAGGTCGAAGTCAAGGTAAAAATCGGGGTCAAGGCCAAGGTCAAGGTCTAAGTCAAGGTAAAAATCGGGGTCAAAGTCAAGGTCGAAGTCAAGGTAAAAAGGGGGTCAAGGTCAAGGTCGAAGTCAAGGTAAAAAGGGGGGTCAAGGTCACGGTTGGGGTTCAAGGTCTAAGTCTTGTGAAAGTCCGGTCCAAGCTGACTGGTCACTGTGTGACGCCACCTGGGACTTCGAAATTATCGATGTTCCAGGGAGGTCAGCTAACGCTGGCTGGTCGGAGAATTATGTCGTGACAAAATTTTTCGTGCCTACTTTTCGTACCAATTTTTTCCGTCTAGCCCCCTTTCGCAACGCGCGATAAGGAACTACGTTTCAAAAACTCAAATACATTTGATAGTCCAACCTGAGATGAAGCCAGAATCTCACATTTATCTCTGCAAGACCTCAAGGGGGATACAAGAAATGTGGACTGGCGGCAGGACATACGGATGACCTTGACATGCACATGGTCACAAGGTGAACGTAGGCAGACTGATCCGCCAGACCAAAGGGCGCCTGGTACTGTCTGAGTATAGGCCGCCGAGACCCCACATTCGGGCACCAACCGACACGATGGACCTGCCCGAGATTACGAGTGGCATGGTGGGGCAGCCTCTCGAAGTGGTTTATCTCGATTAGGCGCCTGTACTGTACCACGGGCGGCCAGAGTAAGTTTTGTTCAGTTTAGGTAAAAATTCAAAAAGACTTGTAAATGGATTTCATCGTATTAATAAAGGATAACAGGTATGTTCTCTGTAAATTCTATTACAATCCGACCACAGCCGTCTACAGGGTACTCCGACAGACAACACAATCATCTCAGTACAAAACAAGCAGTAACAAATGTTATAAAGGCACGTGTTACTTTCTCTCTACACTATTGATAGTTTTAAGCGAAGCGTGAAAATGCAATTAGGATTACCTGGAACACATGAACAGAAAAATAACCTTTGTCGTAATACTTGTACTAGTAAAGGTTGATGTTATTATCATCCGGCACCAGACTACCTCAAAATATTCCAAGTGGTAAGCAAAAATGTAGACAGTTTTGTTTACGACATTAATATACTGGATCGACTGTAACCACTGTCTCTCAGAAATCCGACATGAAGTAGCCGCTTTTCGTGCTATGAGGAAGATATCTGGAGGCCCAAATTCACCTTTCCGTTTCTTTAATTATCCCTTCTTTTATCGTAACGCATGAATTATTAGTATTTTGGATGTTTATAGACATTGGACATTGCTTAGCATCAAGTGATAGACTTACACGTTTGCCGGCCCTAGCTACAAAAGTGAATAATATAAACAAATAAATAAATTTTGGCATCACACGTTGTTTTTTACCGACCAACCGTGACGGAAACCAGGACACTATTACGGCTGTGTTCCATCACAGATAATGGAACATTCGTGAGTTGTGAGCCGTGACACGCATCGCGTCTGCGACACAGATCATCAGTCATCAGGCGAGGGAGACAGGCATGCGTATTCATATAAGATCTTACTATGCACGTATAGCAGGTACCTTACCTACCTATGAATATAGAGATATGAGTATGAATATAACACAAGCTCGTAATTATCTGTTTCTTAGAATGCACGTATAGCAGGTAAATATTTCGCGTAGCTCACGCCTTTACTCCCGATGGGGGCAGGCAGATCTATAACTACACCACCGGTTCGCCGAGCATAATTCCGTACAGAAAGTCCTGGATTGGTCTTTTGAGGAAATAGCCCTGAATATATCCGACATTCATGGCACTCGCACTCATATAAAAAATGAAAATTAACAAATTTAAAATGTTTCGTAAAAATATAAAAAATGTCAACGTTGCATAGAAATCTAAACAAATAAATCATTTGCCGCCTGCAAAGCCCGGTAGGTTCGATTCCCGCACTGACAAAAATGTCTATTATGATATGAGAATGATCTATGAGTATGATCCATAAATATTTATGTCCCGGATGCGCGACAGAAAGGTTTCTTTTCCTCTGATAAACTGCCAGTTTTGATATACAGTTATTAGTAAGCCTTGTTACTTTAACTAGCCACCTAAATACAACATTTTAAGTTTCTAATTATTGCTATGATATCGATAGGGTAATAGAATCCTAATGTTATTAGTCAAAGGCTTCTTTCGGAGAAAAAATCTCAACTTTCAATAGCCTGTGTGCAAAATTAAGTTTTTGGGTAGTGTCACCTTTTGCATGTCTTTAGGGTTGAGTACACGAGAACTTATTTATGAAGATCCGTCCGCCCTGTAAGCGACTAACTTATGTTGGTGGGAGGATACTTGTATCCGACCGGATAGCGACCACCGTACACTGGTGCTAAAACCTGCCATAGTGGCCCACCTTGCGTGGGTCGCGTTCCAGGGTCAGCCAGTGTATATCCGGTTCTCCCCAGGGGCTTGCCCCCTGATCCTCACCCTTTTCCCATCCCTTTTTCCTTCCCCCCTCCTTGGCCCTTTGACAGGCCGGCATGATCTTGCCGACCAACGATGGACACATTGTTTATCGTTGGTCGACAATATTCTTGGATTGCGCTACACTTACCATCAGGTGTAGCGTAGTCACTTTGCCGAGCCAGGATAAAAAAAAAAAAAAAAAAATGGTGTGTGTCGTGGGACACCAGGTAGGAACGAAGTTCCTTCGGCTAATGTAGAATCGACACAAATTGTAAAAAATACAAATTATCAACTAAAATAACAAAATATGTCTCTTTATTTTTGTTTGACAACATAAAATTACATAGAAATAGAATAGAAAAATAGAAATAAAAAAAAGACGTGTAGCACTCGGAGACTGCCGCGGTAAAGCTATTGTATAGCATTTTTTATCAACTTATGTAATTATAAATAAAAACTTATTAATTTAGACTTAGACTGGCTACTAAACGGTGGACGGCCGTGTTCTATAATCAAAAATTCAAATTCAAATTTCAAACCGCGTCTACATTTCCAAATGTCATAAGTTATCTATCTGTTTTATTAACGGAATTTCGACTTTAACTTTGTGTGCTAGATATCAAATTAAGTTTAAAAAAAAGTCTCATTTAACGGTTTTATTCCACGCATATTTTCCACGCATTTTTTCCACGCATTTTTTCCACGCATATTTCTTACGGTTTTACTATCACATTTTTTTCAGTTCGGTCACGCAGCGAAATCCCTATCCCCTCCAAGCCTGCCGTAAGGAACTTCGTTCCAAAAAAATGTTTTCTAATGCGGTAGAAGACGTAACATTTTAATACCACAAACAGTGCATAATGGCATTATAAGTATAGTTGTAATGTCGGTGCGCGGTGAGGAGGAACATCAAATCAAAAAAAAAAAAAAACCCGCCGAGTTATCTTTTAATTATCCATACACGCCTACAATATGCATATTTCGCTGGATTTTAATTAACGCTACCAACACCGCACTTTATTTCATTAGGATCGTAATAAAGGAAATATATCGACTGTTATTACATCCCCGCACACTACATTGCTTGCACTAGCCGCTACAGCGGTTACTAAGAGATTTTAAATCCAGATTTATTAACTAGTTAATGTTTTAGATCCATATTTGTGGCGTGTGAGGTGGCCGGTATGCATCTGCCCTCGGTCCAACCCGCACGTATTATTCAGACGCCCCTAAATCTGAGGGAAATCCGTGTTACCGAGGCGTAGTACGGTTCCGAAGTGGTTCGACAGCGCGACAGCGAGTGTGCAACACGCGTACACTCATGGATTCTAATCGCAGATCTTCAAGATAAGACTCAATAAATACAGTTACTGCCTCATTTTGGTTTACGTATTTTTTGAGAAACATACATTATATGTATCGATATTTGGTAGTGGGATTACACGACAGCCAGCACTCCGTTAAAATCAGTATATCGCAGTCAAAACCGAGTCGCATTATTAGTATGGTAAAATAACCAAAATATTTAACTATACTTCCGGAATTGTATGACAGTGACAGAACTATCAGCCGGTGATATTATCTGTTTACAATATCCGATATCACAAACAGTTGATTCCGAGACGGAAAATTATCTATATCAACATATTATGCGTCATCCATTTCTGATCCAAACAATTCGGCAAATGTCTATAAACCCGGTCCCAGTAATTTTATTTAAGTTACACGATATTGCAAGTAATGATCATTTATGTTATAATGAAAGACCCAGTGACCAGTTATTCTCACATAGCATCGATTATCAACGACTGTTGTGTGTTGTGAATAACTATTAAAGAGTGAAGTGTAGTTGTTATAGAAATTACAGCTTACAAACAATATAATAATAATGCTTGCCCTGGATCGGACACGTCCCACTGCTGGCCACTGGGCACAGGCCTCCTCTACTGAATGAGAGGGGTTAGGCCTTAGTCCAACACGCTGGCATAAGCGGGTAAGCAGAATTCACATACCTTTGAAATTCTTAGGACTTCTCGGGTATACAGGTTTCTTCACGATGTTTCCTTCGTCGTTAAATCAAGCGATAATTAACAGTTAATATAAACGTTACTTATAAGTTAGAGGTGCAGAATGCTCTTAGGACTGGTTTCGAACCTGCTACTTTCGTCTTGATAGTCCGTAACACTCCCCGCTGAGCTATCGCTAACACAATATAGTAAATTTATTATGTTGGAAAATAAATAAGATTTATGAATTTGTCATTTATAATATATGCTTAATTTTAAAGGAAAAATGTATGAATATACTCAGGACTAATTGTTTAAACATCAGAAAAGTACAGTTACAATCATACAGTCAGTCCGTATTCTCACTTCTTAATTGAACTGAATCATTCTCCTCATTCATAATAATATGCAGCATACTTTCTTTTTTGGGAATAAACTTTCCGTATGACATCCAGCAATAATTATATTTGCAAGATTTTGTGAAATCTCGAGCTACAAAGAACAATCATCTACCTTCGGTGTGAGATAGCCCGAAATAAAAATATGGTTAAGATTGAAATATAAGTAATTTAAACGGATTTTATCGCGGTTTTTAATTAATATTGATCCCGACGTTTCGAAGACTTTTCAACCTTCGTGGTCACGGGGTGGAATGAGTAGTGAATAAGTAATATTCGCGTAAACATAAGACATCATTATGATTAAGATTTTATTATTTTATAAGTACAGGCGTAAATTCTACTACGATATGTTTTATAGTGTTTGGTGTAGAGTAGGGTGGCGATATACATTGTTGATGATTGTTGTTGTGATGGAGGGAGGTAACTAGCGCCGGGTGACTCACGGTGGGTGACTCACGGCGCGGCGCGGCGCGGCGCTGGCTCGCGTGCTCACTACATGCGGAGAGCGTGTGGTGGTCGCGCGTCGTCACGCTCCACACTTGTGACACGCCCACCGACCAAAGGCTCTAAATCAACGGCTCAGCTATACAACTAATCGCATAATCACGGCTTAGATCACACAATCGTCACCTCGCACGTGGAGTTCCGCACTCCACTGCGGTTCAATTCACGCAACCCATGAGACACACCTCCCATCCACTGAAGCACAATTGTGCAAAGCATATGGAGAGAGTTTATCGCATGACAAATACGAGAATGCAACAGACAACTGGATGCAAATATCCAATAACATTTCAACCCACATCAAGTAAAAATTGAGATATTAATATTGTTTGGCTAAATCCATTAATTTAAATCAATCGTTTAAAGTTCTATTTTGCCTAATATTTCATGTGGAAAGTTTCATTTATAATTTTTAAAATGTTTCGGAATTAATCTCTTCCTTTTTTGAAGTCGGTTAATTAATATCCTACCATTTAGATTTTATTTGAATTTATCGTCGCACCGAAATGAAATATTTAATAGACTGTTTTTTTTCGCCATAGCACATACAATACTATTAGCATCGGAGATTGGCGATTTTGCACCTACAACGATGCTAACCTATCGTGTTTTGGCGATTTTCTACGTTCCATCACTGTATCGAAATCACCTGTCAGTGAATGCTTTAGTTACTGCTCTACTCTATTATTAATTTGGTTTAAGTGCAAGTGTTTGATAAGCCAAAGGTGTCTTATTTCAATAAAAATAATATAAATACTGCATCGCGTTTCAAGCAAGTAAGTCGCCATTGCTGCGTTTGATCGAGTTTCTCTGATTGCGCGGGGAACGAGATGAAGTGAGGGGAGCGGTAGTAGTGGCACGGGCCCGCGCTGAATGTTCACTTGTCCATAGATCTACTACTACACCACTGAGCCGTATTCCACAGATGCCAAAGTCTCTTCCGTAGTGTACCGCTCATTCGCGCTTTCAAAAATAAGCGACTGGCATTGGTACTTGTGCAGGTAGGGACGTTGCGACGCGACATTGAACTTCCGAAAAGCAATTGTACAGCAGTTGTGTAAATTTCAGAGCTAAGTTGTATGTCGGTAGTTAAGCCGATCATTGAACTTTGTGATGTAATATGTCACATGACGTGGGGTCGGAATACTGAACAAGGTACGTAGGTTTTTTAAACTCGATCACTTTTGCCACTAGTTAGTACGCAGTGCAGGCACTACCGGATGGACAAAAATACTCTTCGTGCCTTTGAGACGGATTTTTCTCTGCGGTTCCGCGATATTTTCTATGCTTGCAGCTTCTATTTTCTATGCAGATCACTTTTCCATCCACAGAAACCAGGTATGTTGATTCTCGAAACAAGGATATCCCAAGGAGTCTCCATAAGTTTATTAGCCTACCGTGCTGCTTGATGAGGTAACCATCAAGTCATGTCGCAAGCCCCTCGGAGAACCGGATGTACACTGGCTGATCCTGGAACGCGATCCGCACAAGGCGTGTAGATCACTATGGCAGGTTTTAACACCATGTGTATAGTGGTCGCTATCCGGGCGGATATGAATATCCAGCATATCCGACCATCAGCAAAATCGTACATACGTATATATCGTAAATACTCGTGTCCTTGTGCATATTGAAAGTATCGGCCCGCACTTAGCAGACTGCTAGTACGACGGCGAGTGCCGGAGCCAGGCGCGCGGATCTCTAAATTTATCTAATCATAGAATAATCATGATTAAGCTCCCCCATAAAACATGGCCTGGTGTTGATTGGAAGGTATATAACTTGCTTCGGCGCGGCAAAACGTTGCAGTCTGCGGCTTCATTACTTCCGCTATAACCATGGTGCTGGTCAGGAGCTTGCTACTGTCGCTGGTGACGCTGGCGGTGCTCGCGACGGCGAGAGTGCACGCTGATGACGTGCTCGCCGACAACGACCTGGTCATGACGTTCTTGGTGAGCAAGCTAATTCTCACTTACATTAGAGCTTTTGGAGGATACAACTGTACAGGTACGCTTTGCATAGCCAAAGAGTACCTGTACAGTTGTCCATATAAGTATAAACGCAAATATTTAGTGTAAAAAAAAAATGAATGAAATCGCGACCTCTTACGCGTTACAACAATTTTAGGAATATGTAACTAAAGCCGGGGCATCCAAGCTAGATAAAAGTTACGCGGGAGCGTCAGGAGGTTTTAAATCAAAAATATAGAGTCCAACTCTTCACGATAAAGACTTATTACAGACTGAATAAAATTTAATAAATATCCTTATTTGTACCGTTCATCTGTTGACAATAGGTGCTTAATTCTTAGAATTATGATCATAACAAGAACACCAGCAAAACTCAGTGGTCAGCTAGTATATCGTCAAAATGTTTTGATTTAGTTGCAAAAACTTTAGTCAAGACAAGAATATCATATTTCCAATGGATAGAGTTACATAGAGTCCTTTACTTTAGTATTTAATGTTTATAACCAAGAGCTTAGATAGATGACACGTAAATGAAATAATTCACTCCACAATAGATGTATCATTACCGTGGTCATTACAGGTACACCGGCACGGAGACCGCACGCCCGTAGAAAGCTCGCTGAGTTTTAGTACGGACCCGGACGCGCTGGAGGAACTCTCCGCGCCTTATGGATATGGACAGCTCACCAACGTAAGTACCATCTGACTCGTAGTTACACAGTACGAGCTGCTCAACTAGCATGTCTGCACTGCACTGTGGGACTCTCATCGTGTTTCTGCAAATGATTGTCATATGCGGGTTGATCAGTAATTCATATCTAGAATATTTGGGAATACTACAGTCTGCTTCCGGACGGTAATAAAACGGAATGGCGGTATATAAGAAATACATAAGAAAGGTAAAGGATCTCGGAAACTCACCCACGTTGCGTCTGACATTGTTTTTTTTTTTTGTTTTTTTTTTTATTGCCATAATAGGCAGACGAGCAAGCGGTCCCACCTGATGGTAAGCGGTTACCGCCGCTCATCGACATCGGCAATGCCAGGGGCACAGCCAAGCCGCTGCCTACCGTTGAAGGAATACTCTTTTTAAGCCTCGTTTAAAGAAGGACATGTCATAGCGCTCGAGAAACACCGAGGCAGGGAGTTCATTCCAGAGCTTACACGTGCGTGGTATAAATGAGCGCTGGAAACGTACGGTACTAGACCGTATCGTTTCCAAGTGGTATGGATGAACTCTACTGCGGTGCCGGGTAGTGCGATGGTAAAAAGGTGATGTTGGAACCATCTTAAACAGTTCCTCAGAGCACTCCCCGTGGAACAAACGATAGAATACGCAGAGAGAGCCAAAGTCTCTCCGCGCTCCCAAAGGTTCCAGGTTATCCGTGAGACTGGGGTCCCGGACGATTCGAATAGCCCGCCTTTGTAAGGAGTCAAGTGGGTCAAGCAGGTATTTGGG